>ATSW01010806.1:0-29299 GCA_000444245.1 Botryllus schlosseri
CTCAGTCACTGCGGCAGTCCGTTTTAATTGAGCGAAATTTCAACTTGAACCTAGCTGCATATACAATTATACACCCTGCCGCTGACATCCCTGTAGGTACGTTCCGGCACTGAATACAATGGGGTATAAATAACAGCTGACGTCGCACTAACACAAAACTAGTACTCCCATATCATTTCACACAGTCCCGACATGTTTACCTTCCAGTCGTAAAAAGACGCGAATATGAATGACCTCCGCAGCTAGTCGCGATTTGCCGCTCACGTCTCCGTCTCTCGCTTGTAGACAACATTTCGATGCCCCAGGGCGATTTCATTAAGTGTCATTTAACCTCGGCGATAAAAACAGCACAAAGAGCGCGGCGGTAATTAAATAATCATGCCGCAGGGGCTAGCCTATGAGTTGCAGACGATAGTCATTACAAAATATGCTTTCTGATGACTTATGCTGTTCCAAATCCCCTAATTAATCATAAAGGGCGGTACGTGAACAGTGAACACACAACCCACATACTCCCCTGATATATATCTCCGTGAGAATTGATGAATTTGACGCTTTTGGGCGTAAAAGCACAATATTATACCTGAAAGCGTCGTTCACCTGTTATATAGCATACGCTATGATAAAAATCTCACATACACCGGGGCCCACTAAGCATATCGTAGGCCCCGAATACACCTATTTTCCACCCATGAATCTACAGTGCGTAGCATGGTTATTCAAATTCAAACAGCAGAACGCGAGTACGAGTGACTCTCAAAATTCTTATTCCGAGCCGGTGCGATTTGAAAACAAATTTTGCGGACCGGTGAACCTTCAAAAATCAAAATTGACCAAAATGTAATCACTACAAAACCACGCGAGTCAAAAAGTCAATATTGGAACCTTCAATATGACGAAAGATTTCCCGCTGCTTGCACTGTACGTCGACCTCTGCTGTGCACTACATTCCAACCGATACATCGACGAATCACCAAAACGTAAGTTACCTACAATTATATCATCTAGTGCTAGACTTATGTGAAATGTTTCTTTGCTCTCAGTATAATTTTGATCTACTTTCTGGTCTGCCTGACACTGCTACAAGATAACTATGTAGTGCGAAATGAGCCAAGCCCCGTCGTGAAAGACCAAGTCTCAGTAAAAAATTGGACGGTCTCGCTAACACGCGGTTCCGAAAACTAAACCAACAGCGCGAAACGCACACCCCCAAAACTGAACTCAAAATCAACCTGTAACAAGGCGCTCGTATATCGCCGAATCGCAATTTCCTACTTTTCCGTAACCGCTGCTTACTAACGCGACTGAGTCATACGCGATTTCACAAAGTCACAATCCTGATTCACTCAACCCGGGCTGCATACCGTCTCGAGTATTTTCTCGAAAATCATCGGACCTTTTGTTTACGAAAGTTAATGACGTCACGAAACCAAATGAAGCGAACAGACTACGATTAGTGTATAGAAAAAACAGTTTTACGGAAATACTGCCCGGGGTGTCGTGTCATACCGGGACTAATCAGATCAACACAAACACATATCTCACGTCATCACAGCGTTATGCATGTAGTTCTTTCATTACGGCACGCAGATGTTGCGATGAACTGGTTAATTAGTTTCCAGCACGCCAAGATTTGCAATTTCGTCCATTAATTAGAATCGTACTGTTTTAGAATTTGAACCTCTATTCACGTGAATGATATAAGGCGTTTTGACGCCGAGGTCTGTCCTTCAAGACAATCTTGGAGATACAGAACTTCAGTATCCAATTGTATATTTTCATATAGAAATGAACCAGAATATATTGGTACGTAACTTGTAAAGAATTTAATAGAATACTGTATATAGGTAATCAACGAATCATATACGAGCCGGGTTACTTCAATATGAAGATCTACCTTTTCTATTTGGTGTTCCTTATACTTACTCAACTACAGCCACTTTCACACTGATCTATACGCTGGAGCTAATCTGGAGAGCTATTGAACCCTTAGATGTCAAAAGACCTGCTGCTTAACCGGATATAACGTCTATAGCAGAAGTCATCTGCCCTGAATTATCCTATCGACGGTCCCACTATGAAGCAGACTTTGAGAACTAGATAGTTCTACATAGACAATTCTATACAGCGACATTATACCTATCTCATTTGTGCAATGTTTTTATGCCCTCATTTTAAATATAATCTAATTCATGCATTTTTCAATAGTTCAGAATTTAATTCAATTTCCAGGTTATTTCGTATTCATTCGTTCCAATTGTAATCTAATTTGAAATAAAAACCTGCATGTACAATTATATTTCTAAAATAATTTGTGAAAAGCAGAAAATCACTCAGACGTCTAGCTCTTCTATATGAAGCCGCAGTTGCAGTGCTAGTTTTAAAATTGTAAATCATCGAAGCAACACAATTCACAAGCACGAAACTAGCTAACCGTGACTTTAACTTCATGTCGACAACTGTATTTCACACCGCGTTGACAAAAGACGAGAAATTCGCGCCCTAGAACCTCGCTCCGTCGACAACGTTACTGGCACGACTGCGCAACAAACACGGCCTCGTAATCCTCGTGAAAATAAGGCGGGAACTGGAGCCGTCTTCCAACCGACTACAGTGGACTAGGATCACTAGATAATTCTAGTTGACTAATCAGAGCATTATTTCTCTAACTCTTATTTGTCCAATGTTTCTATATTCCCATTTTAATTTTATCCTAATTTCCGGCTTCCTGAGACTGTTGCAGGAGAATTATATAGTGCGGAATGAGTCAAGCTTGGTGCAAGGACATTAGTTATTCTCAAGTTTATGAGAATCAACTTGATTTTTGTCCCATTTCTTTTTAATGCCAGAATTTTAATCAATATTAAAGTACTTTGAATTTAGTAATTGTAATTCCAAACTTATTTGAAAGCTGACGGTGCATAATTCTAATATATTTCGAAAACTCTGGACTGAGTCCCGTCAAACACTAGGACGTTCCATCACACACCCCATATCAATGGAATGCAAGACCACATATATAGATAGCTCACTGCCTCCACGTGACAGTCGGATTTTGCGATAACGGATCGATCACCCAATAAAAACCATACGCAACCAAGAATTACCTTTTAACTAGAACAACGTGGTATGTGAGCATCGGCGGGTGTATAAAAACGGGTCCGTGGACATATGAGCATGCGACATTACAGCATGCGAGACTTCGGCATGCGACAATTTGGCATGCGACACATGGGCATGTGGGTTAAATTACGGGTTAGGGGTAGGTTAGGGTTGGATTTATGGTTGGGTTAGGGTTTAGGTTAGGTTAGCCCAAAAACTTACACCCTAACCCGAAACATAGCCTAACCTAACCTAACCTAACCTAGCCTATGTTTCGGGTTAGGGTGTAAGTTTTTGGGTTGTACAGTCACATGCTGAAGTGACGCATGCTGATGTGTTCCATGCTGAACTGTCGTTTTCCATTGTGTCGCATGCTCATATGTCGGGCAACCATAAAAACGACCTGCTGTTTTCTCAGTTACAAGACATTGAAAAGCAACACACGTCACTCGATTCCGCGAGATAACGCATTTTTGTCGACTGTCAACATTTCTGTGATATGTATCTACGTAAAATCCGTCATCAGTTCGGTCGTTCTTTTATGCCATCGTTGGCAACACGAGTCTGTGCTTGCAGAGGAGAGTTTGCAATGCCGTGGCGATAGATCAACGTCAAATGTCGAGCTTCTGAGAACTTTTACTTTCAATCACTCAAACCTTGGAAAATGTGATCTAACGTTTAAGCAAGACTTGATAACTAGAAAATTTTCAGCCTTTTCCAAGTAGATTAGAAGAAGAGTTATAGATACAGTTTCTTCCTAATTAGATTAGAATTTGAATTACTGAATTCGCGGAATCAAGTTGATAACAAATCATAGTTTATTGTCACGAGCATGAGAACAGCATTGTCTGCACATCAAGCGTGGCTAGTTCCGCACTATACAGCTCTCCTGTAGCATTTTCAGGAAAACTAGAAATCACACCAGAATTAAAATGTTAGCTTAGATACATTTCACAAGTCACTAATTAGACTAATTAAGACAAGTATTATCTAGTTGCCGTTGCCAAGTCCGACTGTAGCAACAGATAGTCGGGCATCCAGAACGAGACAGACAAATACAAAAGTTGAGCTCGTCATATTGGTCATCGCTTCCTCCGAATCGCCAAAACATCCATACGCATAGAAATTAGACAAAAGACAGGAATGTATAACCCTTGATGTACTGTTGCTACTATAGTATGATTGGATTCAGAGCATTCGTTGAACCGAAGCGCTGAGAGATCGGGGCGTACGATAACGTCTCAGTTCCTTACATGGATTTTTGGTTCGAATCCAAATCAAACAAGGCATTTATGTCAATGTCATAGATGTTCACCCGAAGCGGCTTTATGCGAAACGAAACAGCTTGTACAAGCTATCAATCTAGTTCGTTGAGAGTTGGTTGACGGTCAATTCAACTACTTTTTTTTTTCAGTAGTTCTAATTCTAGTTCTAGTTGCGCATGAAGCAGTAGTTTTAGTTGCGTATAAAAATCAGTTGTCGAACAACTAACACGCGTCGATTGGCGTGAATCGCGATAACGGTGTTCTGTTGTGTGATGTTATTGTAGTCATTGCTAGCTCTGCGCTATCACTACTAAACAGAGGCCGGGGCCTACGATTCTCAAGCAGGGGGGTTGAAACAACTGCAATCCCTTACTCGAAACCTAGTACTTTTGAAATGCCGATTCCATCTCCAATATTGCCGATTCGAAATAGAATCTCGTTAGTTTTACTAAAACTTAGTTAGCTGTGGATTTGTTACGGGCGTAGTTCTAGTCGCAAGTTTTGAAAAGCGAGTAGTCCTAGTTCTAGTTGCGCATTTTGAAAACCAGTAGTTTGAACAAGTCTACGCATCATTCATTGAAACGAAGCACCGATCGATCTTCCTTACATCGATTTTATGATTTGAACCCAAATAGAACAAGGCATATATTTCAATCACACAGCAAATTATGCCAACCACCAAGTTCTATGTCAGCAAGTTTACCGAATTCAAAGCGCGACAAAGCGAAGCGATAGAGCATGGCGAATAAACGACCATATCTGGAAAGAATGCTAAATGAGCTATACAGACAAACACATGCAGCTGGGTACTTCACTTTCATCAGAAACCTTAGAAAGTAAACATTCAAATCGAGCCGTCATTTCACTCGCAATCTCGTTCATGTTGACGGAGAGCTCTAAGCCGTTTTCCACTGGAAATGCGTTCTTCGGCCTATGGACTGCGAGCAAACACACCCTCAGAACAACGCTAAATAATCAAAATCACAAAAAGACTCGCGTGCCGATGTCCAAGCGCAAGTCATCGTTCTCTACAAGATACGAAAATCATTACGAACTTTTTCATCAGTTGCTTGGTTGAATGGTGAACAACGCTAGTACCCTGCACCGTTAATCCGTACTTGGAAAATATTGTAGTAGAAAAGTAATATTTTAGTAGTAGAAAAGTATTTATCAGATTTCTACCTATATATTTCACTCATTTTCATCCATTGGAATGGTGGTTTGAGTGAAAATAGGCGACATAAGACGATTTCCGTCACAATCAACTTGTAATCAAATTTTATGGCCGTAATGCCCATAAACGAAATCATGAAATACGGCCGAATCGTTTAGAAAGTGAGCGGTTTCTAAACATCATCACATCACACTAATATAGCGAGATAGAATCGCTTCGGATGTCATCACCATTCTAAGGTTACGACACCGGCACGTACACTAATCGAGTGAAATTTATTTCTCCCTTCACCACGAATACCTCAAACGTTCGTAATTTGCGGTAAATTCCGACGCTGCCTGGTCACGGTCTTATCCAAGGATTATTATTATTTACGATACGATGAACAGCGTTGGTGACACAACACGCTGAACGTCAAAAAACAAATTTCTATGCACTGCTATTACTTGCAAGTCTCACCACAGAACAATCCAGAAAACCTGAGTGTACGGTACAGTTTTTATATAATGTTCCTTCCAATTCTCTACTAGTTGCTGGCGTTTACCCCTGACTAGTGTCGGCCTAAAACATCCGGGTTTATTTCGCTATGAATATATCACTCAATTGTATACTGTAAGTCACTAAACGCAAAGATCCGCTTCAAGGCCATACCGGGAAGCTATGAAATTCTCATAAAGCGGACTACATCTAAGCAACGACAAATATCAAGAGACCGATATTTACCTTCTCGTCGTCACACCCTGTCTTGTTTGCTCACTTAGTCTTGAACACAGAATGATGTAACGCAATAGCGCCACAATTACGGCAACAAAATGGAACAGAACTGCAGTATGTATGGAGAAGTATATCTGACAGACTTGGAGAGCTACATAGGAATGATAACGAAATGCAGGTAATATAATTCTAATCTAACTTCAAGGTCTCATTTTTGTTATAATCTAATTTTTGGTTTTCCTTATAATGCTGCAGGAGATTTGTATCGTGCGAAACGAACCAAGCTTGCTGAACAGACATTCGCCATTCTCGGGCTTACGAGAATGAACCCTGACTTGATATGAACTCAACTTGATTTAGTTGTATGTATTTCACCTTCTAAATCCGATCCAATATCCTAGGTTTCTGCGGATTCAGTAATTCTAAATATAATGCTATAACTCTAATTATGATCTTATTCGGAAAAGCTGGAAATTTTCTTTTTGTCCGACTCTGCGCTGTAGACTGTACGACAAGGTATATCTGGCAGTAGTATCAAGTCGCATGAAAGACGTGGAATCGCATACGACCCCGAGATAATCCCAGACTGTGCAAGATAACGGTGATGGTACTTATAGACTGTGGTACCAGACAGCTGGTATGAAGATTATACCAGAATCTCATCATGAATACCAAGTCTGAGAGATATTTTTTGATGTGGTCCCCTGTTATGATTGGACAATGGACATGCTATATCGTGTGAGGTATCTAGATATCTCGTGTATTAGAGTGCCTAATGAAGGCTAATGATGGACCTGTAGACTATTCTTAATGCCGTCAAGAGCTGGCGCATTGCACTTTACTCAGAGATGAGCATGACTTTGAGTTTCAAAGAACTGGGTTTGATGATTTTGGCCGGAGTTGCATCGAATATGGATAAATATTTATTCGAAGTTTGTATTTCGACTTGAAAAATCTTCAAATTTGATCACAAAATCGCATGGAAATACCTTCATTACGAGTTTTGGACTTGGATGTGGACGCGATACAATATTAATTCTGGATTTGGATTGTAAAATACCAAGTCTTCTGTTGTTCTGTACTGATGATGTAACTCGTGCTCATTTTGGTCGTTTGTAGCACTGAATTTATCAGCACGGCCTCCAGACATTCCCATGTCAAGCAATCTACGTCAGGTTCGTGGCTAATGGCTCTTCGGTTTCCTTCGAGCAAAATTGATCGCAATCAACGTGTAGAGTTACATCGTGCAAGTCACAAATGTTGCCGGGATGCGAGCAAACTCGTTCGAGAATGTCTTCAACCAGACTCGCGTACGAAGTACCAATGTAGTTCGTTGACGGTCAACTACCTACAACCGCTTTTGTTTTTGAGTAGATCCAAGTCTACATGTCGCGCCCGCGCAACTGAAATCATCGTCCATTCAACCTGTGATTTCGACAACACCCGCAGTCCCGCACACTAAAAGTAACCATAGCTACATACGAAAATTCTACCATAGCTACCCTAAACGTCTCCTCAGTCGGCCACACCAGCTGTACGCTCTTTCGTGGCGCATTATTCAAACCCAATCAACCCTGTCTTTTGTCCTGTAACGTTAGCAGTTCATATACGGTTTGCTGACCTATTTTCCGAAAGAAGTACTTATTGTTGTCTTTTATCAACTGACTCAAACTCTCAAGAAAGATTGCCGTGAGATATAGCACGAGGACGCAATTCGCGCACTCATCGTACGCTTAATACACCGCGAGGCATGAATGAAGTCGACATGTAGACGAATTAAGGCACTGCATACATCAGCTAACAATTATATGCCGCAACCTAACGATTTCACGACAAGTCGAATTGGAAAAGGTTAATACTACTAACAAACCTGCTTGTTTCACAAAACGTGTAGTTAAATCACAATTTTGCGACCTTCCCATTCGTAACAGGATTACCTTGACAAATATATGCTTGAACAGACGCTTGCATAGGTACTGAACGTCAGTACACAATCGAATAATACACTCTATTGAAATAAACCCGTCCATCTTCGGCTAGCACCTCGCACTCGTGGGGGGTATTCGTATGCAACTAGTGGTGAACAGCTTCTTGGAGGCACAGAACTTCAATATATAGTTGAATAGTATATTCATATTGAAATGAACCCGGACATTTTCGGCTGACACTCGTGAGGGGTAATCGTCAGCAACTAGTAGAGAATTGGAAAGAACATTGTACATCAACAATCGTATCACAAAATATGACGTCACCAGCAGTGGTGAATTCAAAAGGGCATTATATACGACTGCTGATGTACAATGCTCTTTTCAACACTCAACATTACCACAGACGAGTGCCAGCCGAAACGATTCGTGTTTATTTCAATATGAATATATTACGCAAATATATACTTCATCTCTAGCAAAAACTTATGTCATCTCACCTCTACCCAGAAACACACTGAAAATCTCATGAGAAATTAACACCATCTACAAAACGAAATCACATGACAAGCACTTCACCGTTTACCTACTAAACGAACTCTGTACCTGACGGCCTTACCTGAAGAAACATTTACTTTTCTTATTCAAAGATCAGCCAAGCAAGACGTTTGTCGACTAAAATAACAGGATTTCTCTCCTTTTATGAACAACCGACGCGTTGCTCAAGCCTTCAGAATTTTTCGTCTAGTATACGGAGAAATTATCCGACCAGAAACGACCGGTATTCGCTCGCTCCCAAGTTGACCGAGGTTCGTCGAAAAAAATCTCATTATCTAGGTTGTCACGGCGACGATGTAAATAACAACATCACAGCGAAAAATATGTAAGGATTAATTACAAACGACCTAACCTAACTTGCCGCGAATATGTTTTTGTGCAAACCAAATCCTGTAAGCTTGTTGATAGAAAAGAAACATGAAATAAACTGTACACAGCAAGTCAGCGTAACAGTCATGATCTATATATTAGGGTTACCATTCCTTTTTCAAGAAATGTGAAATGTACTCCGAGGACGCCTAAGATCCCTCCTTTTTGAAATCTCGTCCTCATTCATAGCTTTGCCAGACAGGCCACTGAAAAAAAACGTCATAAATGACCTGAAATCTGTAATGGTGATGTTCGAGCGCGTCTTTCGTGGATAGGACTAGAAACTTGACCTTTTCATAATATTTTTTAGCCGACACCACAGCAGTATTACCAATTATTATAAAGTGGATCCATCGGGACTGGATTTGGCAAGAGGGATTTCCCGTAAAAATGTCAGAATCAGCACTTTCCTTGTCCGGTAATCTAACTTTTGTCATTTGGAAAAAGTGTATTTCTTTCCGGATCCCAAAATATGGCAACTCTACTTTATTTTTGGCATGCGTCTTTATCCGTAGTAATAGGGAAAGCGCTAAAACTGGGCGAAAGCGATTTCCTTTTTGTAGAAACCAGCTTACCAAAAAGGCCGTGAACATCAGTTTACTAATTTCGTTTGAAGTCATGTGCTGAGTTTTCCATCCACGTTACATAGCAATTAACCCTACCGTAGAAAATTTAGGCTCAGCCTCCCGTGGGCAATGTTACAGCAGCTTACACGCCGGAGAGGTATCACCAATCGGCATCTATCAAGCTAGAGATCCTTCTGCCGCAACAACTTCTGCGCAAATCACGTCACCTCACATAAATTGATTCCGTAAAGCTGGTATCCTACGCTAAAGAGTTGTCGATAAAAGCCAATAACGCTACTCCCATTTCAAACTCCCACCTTTTCAAACAGACCGTCCGGTACTAAATCACAAACGCATCACGACATTGCCTCGTCGACGTGCCGGTTTAATAATTGACCCGCGATATCAGTGGAGCACACCTGATACAAATGGTATTTGAGCTAACGCTTTATCATGGAGTGCGAAGGTCGCGTCTGCGTGCAGTTTGTTTGAAGGTGTCGTGTCAATAATCATCGGAAATCCGCCATAAAATGCAACGCCAAGTTAATTCGTGGTCCTCCCTACTCATGACTAGGCACGAGAATGACAAATGTCTGTACAACGAGCTTGGCTCGTTTCGCACTATACCAGTGGTTCCCAAACTTTTTCGGTGTCAGGGCCAAATTTAGAATTTCAGAGCACGGTCGGGGCCGCACGAATACCAGGGCAATTAAACGCACCCAAATGTCATCAAAATATGAAAATTGGCATTGTTCCGATCAATCAGTTGACGTCATTGGTCATTTTTATGATCATTGTGTTGCTGCGCTCCCATTGTTCAGAACAGTCGACCTTCGGATGCTATCTCGGGGTAGTTTTATTGCCCTGGCGAGATTCCAATTTGCATTTTGGGAATCAGTGCGAAACTAGCTTTCAATGAAGACCGGACCTATCAAATTATGCGGACGCTTCGGTCGTGAGCTATAGGACTAACAATTATGCTGCTTTCGGGACGATTTAGTGAGTCAGGTTTTATCGATGAGACGCGCGAAGCGCGAAAATTTTCTGTAATTCATGATTGAATCGGTCAATATGATCGGGAATTGCATACATATTGCCATCAATTTTTATCCTCTCTCTGCTCACGTAATCAGTTTTACAGGTAGAGCCGAGGGAAGTGTGTTTGAAAAGGTAGGGCCCCTCAATAATAATTGAACATCTTCGGACGTATATACCCGTTGGCAGGAACGAAACAGCACTTGGTCAACCCCCCCCCCCAAAAAATAGTAAACTTGGGTCTTGGGCTCCCATAGGGTGATAAACCTATCCCTGTCACCTTGTTCGCATTTCCCACGAAACTAGTCGAACTATTAAGTGAGCCAGCGCGATGCGCGAAAATTTTCGATAATGATAAAATCGGTCAATATGATCGGGAATTGCATATATATTGCTATCAATTTCTTGTCCTCGCTGCTCACGTAATCAGATTTACCGGTAGAGCTGAGTGAGGTGTCTCGGGAACTGTAGGGCCCATTAGTATGATTCCGTAAAATGTTAGTTCGTGACCTCCTGTCTTCTATATCAAAAGAATATAGAATCGCCCAAACAGGCTTCCAATCTAAGAGACGCACACGATTTCAAATTGGTATTTCTTCACTGGAATATAATTTTTCCCTGCGGGATGGTATTTGTCTCGTGAGGTTAAGATTGCCAAGACAGTATTATGTATATATAACGACGTTTTCGGTCACCATAAGGGCAGTCCTGTTGGGCCACGGCTTTCTCGCTTGGTGCGTCGTGGCGGGTAAAGGCTAACGCCGATATGCCTAACGCCCCTTTCTATAAATCTTGCGTATTTTTTCTTGGGGATGCATGAGTAGATTGAGTACCCATGGCAGCATGAAATCACGCCTACTGCAAAAAAAATTGAAAAAGATGCATAAATTTTTCAAAAATTACTCTATAATTTCGTGAATTAGTATAAATTATTACTAATTCACGAACTAATTTTGAGCCCCGTTTGATCTCGCCCGCCCCCCCCCTTCATTAGGGGTCTGGCGTGCGGCAGTTACAGTCCTGTCTTTACCTATATCTAGCTACTGCTCGTTCAACCGGACGTAACGATAGCAGTCTACTCATGACTTTCCTGCAATCTTAATTAAAAACTTCTGACTCCAAGCCAAGCTAGTGTATTTTATAAATATAAATTCAATTTTTGTCATAACTCGATTTCTTAATATTTTTGGGGGCCGCAAGAAGGCTAGCTGGGGGCCGCATGCGGCCCTCAGGGCCGCACTTGGGAATCACTGCACTATACGGTTCTCCTGTTGCAGAGTCTATTCAGGAAAGTTAGAATTGATAATAGGATTGATATCAGAACACAGAAATATATTATAAATTAGATTAGAATTAGACTTCCGGCATTTCGCAACAATTAGCCTATAGTAGTCCAAGTCTTATCAAGTAGATTATATGGAATACACGACGAAATATAGGCAACCGAGTCGATACCAGTGTATTAACAAATCCAATGCAACTGTGCCGCGCAGTTTCACAGCCCCGCGTCTTACTTTAATTGCTTAATCATTTCTTTCGTCTGAGAATAACTTTGTGCTTCCAACTCCACACTACACGTAACCGTCTGTCGGTTTAACGCCATTCGCAGGACGTGTGATTTAGTGATATCGCCAAGCCGTTTCGTTTCGGCTCCTTATCAGTGTCCGGCAATCGCTACCGAAGTGTTTGGAACCGACACAATTATGAATAGACGACATAATCAGTAGCCTGAGATGACCTTAAAGATTCACGATCCGATGCGCCACACGAAATTTGCACTTCTTTGACGAGATAAGAGTTGGAGATACGAAATTAAGGACGGCAGTGAGAGCTCACAAATTGAGATAAGTTATCCGAATCGACGACATCGTCACTGTAACTCGATAATCGCGATGTCATGACCCAGTAAGGAAATCAAATCGACACGACTATTGTCAAACGCGACATATATATTCACGAAATGAAATCTGGAGAGGCAAATATCTGAAAAATATCACTGTTTCTTCGGGCCGCTTAAACGAATTAACATCAACGAGCATGATTAGATTAATAGACCGTATTTGCTTTCTTCCACGCTAGAGTTGTTGAAAAATAACCGTTTTCTTCAAATTATACTGGCTATTCGATAAACTTGTCAGGTTGGCTAAAAAAACACGCTGCACACAAAAAACGCTGCACACAAGAAACTCAATTCCAGCCTGTAGCAGCGAAGTTACTGGAGTTGAAATTTTTATAATTTATTATGAAAAATCGTGAAAAAACTAGTGCCCGCTGCTGGTTGGAATTGAGCCAAATTTGTTAAAATACTGATTGTAGACAACTTGACAATTTCATGGGGCTGAAAGAGAAAAGTGAATTAACATATTTCATTTTTAGATATTGAATGTAATATTTTATACCCTTCGTAGCTTCGTTGTTACACGTTGGAATTGAGACAAATTTGGTGTGCAGCGATTTTTATTAGCCTGTAAAATTTGAAAAAAAAAATGTGAACAAGCTTAATGTACATACTCATCGACCTTTGATGCTTATATGGCTTTTGAATAATACATTCATATTGAAATGAACCCGAATATTTTCGGCCCGCACTCGCCAGGGGCAATAATCGGCAGTTAGTATTAACTTTGTATACCAATAGTTGTACAAGTGTTAAGGTTACTTGTTGAGCAACTCTTGCTAATATGACCACATATGGCAGTAGAACGGTATACCACGATAGCAACAGACAACTACCATGCTCGGCAGGGTTACATCATCTCTAAAAATAACGCTGGAATCTTGATGATTTAAAAGCACGGCTCCCATATCTCAAACCAGCAATGCGCATCGCCAGTTTCGCGTGATAAATTCGACTCCCGATCGCGGATCGCCGTACCCGAATCTGATCGATGTTTTTCACATCGGTAATGACAGGGTTACTCGCTACCGTGGCCAGAGTTTTGAATTCCAACTATCGAAGTATCGCTAGAAAACGGTCACGAGCAAGCACTTAATTGCATGTTTTCGACGCGTTTTCTAGAAGCCAATTGCAGAACCGCGTATTTTAGTTATCTCGCCAATAACAACAACTAGCTAATTGTAATCACGTGGTTGCTCAATGCTCAGTGCATCGGTTTAGGGATACATACACATTACACAGATGTACAATCCCGTGAACCCTGAACTTGCTTCAAATACTAGCTATAAGTCATCAAATACTAGCTATAAGTCACCTGATATTACTATGAATGTAGAGTAGAGTTGTTTGAAAATAATTTTTTTTCAAACTTCTGCAGCCAGTAGCTAAAATTGTTAGGTTGGCTAAAATATGTTCCAACTGAAATTTGGCTCAATTCCTACGAGTAGAAGTGAAGCTATTGGCGTTCCAAATTTTAAATTTATAAGAATAGATTAAAAAAATTGTACAAATTTCACTGGCTAACCCATGAAATTGTTGAGTTGTCTACAAAGACTCGCAAAACAAATTCGACTAATTCCAGCCGGAAGTGAAGTTATTCGATTTTCCATTAATAAATTCTTGGATTACCAGCAGTTACTACTATTTTTTTTCCAAATCCAAGATTCTCAACTCTAATAATTTCGCTTCTACCGGTTGGAATTGAGCCAAATTTGCTGTGTATCGTTTCATTAGACAACTTGACAATTCCGTGGGGTTGACAGTAGAATATGAAATAAAATATATATTTTTCAACAACCGTGTAATGCAAAGACAGCGTACTTCTTGATATGGATGCGATCAGACTTGTGCTACCTCTAAAGTCGTATCGATCATTCCTATCCGATAATGAACATTATGTATTCGAATCGAATCATTTTGTCCAGCCCTATAACCACGATCTGACAAATCGTTTCGCTCAGCACAACAGCGACGTCTAGCGGAATACCACGAGCGGCGGTCAGTGATGCGATAATTCTTACTAACGGCACAACAGCCACATCTAGCGATTACTCACGGAAGATATGAAGCTGGAATTCCTGTTCGAGTTAGGCGAGAAAAATTCGGCCTCGTACGGCGAACTGGAATCGAGCAGCAGCCTGGCGTCGAACGAATTCGGCCGCTGGACCCGCGGGTGTGCATTTGAACCTCGCAAATGATGATTGATATCCTGAAAAAGATGTGTTTCTAGTTAAGATAACCGCGTCTGTGATTTGTGATGGTATGCCCGTCTTGGCCATCACTGGTTACACATTTAGGTCCGATCAATAGTCGTATTACGAGTGTTCGTGATGGTAAGTCGTTTGTAGCGACGAAATACAAGGTACATATTGAGATTTAAGTTAGGAACAATGTCATTCTGAAATGGAGGTTCCATCTTCAGAATTTATCATCTCATTTGTAATAAATATTCATAATATGACTATATTCCTATGGTTTTATCATTTAAAAATTTGTTAATGCATAGTTAAACATGTGCACCAGTAATCTATAGTAATGTATTAGATCAGTTTACTAACAATTTGATCAGTTCAACACACCCCAGATTGCGACGCCATGCAAGAATAGAGAAGTTTTCGAAACGACTTGGTGTAGTCTTTGAAATAAGACACCGACCTGGGCGAGGCGATGGAAAGAAAGATGCGTTAGATATGTAATGATTTTTTGCGAATCAGCGAAAATTTGGGGTCGCGTAGGCTAGCAGATTAGCGTAAGTGTTCTCCAGTTTACTATTAAAGGTTAAGAACCACTGATTTAATGTCCGTTATCGATTACAAGCAATATCATATCATGAATTTCATGGTTGATAATATTGTCTTCTGTTATGTTATAAATTTATGATATGGAAGAGTGGGTAAAGTGCGGGAGCACGTGACGCGTAGCTGCAACGAAAAGCGACTCACTTGTCGCGTTCTCTGATGCAGATGAATGACGCAGGGCGATCTGGATTCGACCGTGAATAAGTCTTCTTCCACGGAGTTGGGGGACTGATAGTGCAAGTGCGACGGCAAGCCACGTTCCAAGTCGAGCTCCGACACGGCTGAAAATCAAGCAATGATTCGTATTTGGCTGGATCACGGAAAGCACCAGTTGTGTGATTTGTAGTCGGCGGCATGTCACCTTTTAGCTAGATTTTCACCCGAGCGATACATTGAAATGACGTTATACCATTTCGCTGAAGTATCTAGGAGTAGAGGATTAGGATTGTCGAGTCGACACCGATTAAACCGATAACTAGCACTTTCGCCGATATAATCGACCGAGATTGCAAATATATAGCATCTCATGGGTTCCTAAACGTTTCATTTTCACGACCCCAAATTTCGATTTGAAAATGTTGCACGACCCCATCTCTCAGTTTGGCGTGCTGGTTACTAAATTATGGTCATCGCCTTCGTCCAAACCTACTCGAAGCCGAGGTGTGAAGCTGGCGACTTTTACTGTGTGCAGTAATAGTACTGACTCAGCGATATCATTGGATACTGATACCTTCGCATTCCTCAGACATCGTGTTTTCTTCTATTTTGAAAAATGAACTAAAATATTCAGATATGATCCGCGAATAGCATCCGGTTAATTGGCATTTTTGTAATACCGGTAGTCATTGGAATGGTGTATGATTTTCGCCCTCCCCGACCCAAGAGAATAGTCAAACGACCCCATTGGGGTCGCGACCCCTAGTTTGGGAACTCCTGATCTATCTTCATGCGCATTTCCAAAACTTCAGATTATTTATTTGAACCGCTTTACCGCCATTTATGCTTGGGCATGGGCATAATGGGCATCTTGGACATGAAATAAACTCGAAAAGCTGCATTTGGACGCCTGTAAGCACTAATCAGTGGTGGTTAGAGTAACGGAGTACTTCTATTTCTTCAGACTCGAGCAGATTTTGCCAACTCGCGCTGATTACTCATGTGGTCATGATTTCCAACTACTTCAACTTCCAAATCAAAGTTTGAGCTACAAAAAATAGATCAATATTCCCATTCTGGCAGTCGTAGATTATATTATTACTGACTCGCTGCTACCATGATGCGACGCTATGAAGATTGCCGATATTTTGACCTCTGCCGACCGATGCCGATATTTCCTTCAAAGAGTACTCTCGATCATAATCGGTGGGGTTTAGTTAGGATCAGGCCGGGTCGGATAGGGTGTGAAATTCTGTATTTGTACACCAAGTTGTGTACGAGACGAATAGCTGTTATCGGTATACTTGCGAGCAATGCGCAAACAAAGCACTCCGGCATTTCGCGCTGCTTGCGCGATAAGACGCGACGCGGGCCGTTTGATCGATGTGTGCGGATCGACGTGTGCTAGCCGCACATTTTCGGCAAATAGTGTACAGACTACAAAACGTGACAACCGAGCGATACCGACACACCAAAGTGACCGATTCATGTTTACACGTGACGGAAGCGATATTTATAAATAAAATTTCGGTTCTGAACACTAACTTTTGAATAGTATATTCATATTGAGATGAACTCGAATATTTACGGCTGACATTCGTCGGGCGGGTAATCGTCAGCAACTAGTAGAGAATTGGAAAGAACATTGTATATCAACAATCGTATCACAAACGTGGTGTCACAAGCATGAAATTTCGAATAAGAGAGCGTTCATTACACTAACTTTGGAAAAGCCGAAACGAAAATTGAATTTTGACACCAAAAACTACACACGCCCGTCAAATTGACTAAATTACATTCGGCCGACACTCGTTTGTTGACGTACAATGTTCCTTTCAATTCAATTACCTACTAGTGGAATTCTCCACTAGTGGCTGACGATTACCCCTGACGAGTGTCAGCCGAAAATATTCGGGTTTATTTCTATGGCGATATATTATTTAATTGTATACCGGTATTAAAGTTGTGTACCTTCAAGAAGAGTGTGTTCAAATTGACTAAAATTCGACTATGAATCATTAAATATTGTCCGTGCGAATAAAAATCATCGACAAGAAGTCTAAATGCTAATTCCCTCAGTCGCGCGACGCAAAATATTGAAGATATATTTCTTAACGAAACTTTACGCTACGGGAAACCAAACGCGATTCCTTGCTAGCCGAATTTGATCCGCAAAATATCATCCAAGAAAGATTTCGATACTTCAAGCTCTGGCGCTAGCACGAAGCAGAATGTTGTTCGAGTCAAAACAGATTTTGTTGCAGGTTCGAGTCCGACCGAGTTGCAATCCAGAATTCCAACCTCGAGTCGCCATGTTACCAGCGTAAACGGTGTCTTAAAAAATCCTAGAGTGACAGTGGGCCGTGCTACAAGTCGTCAAAGATCAGGAATCACAAAGAATATCGACATGGTGTAAAATTAAAATGACCATAGATGTCGAAACACCATGGACGCCAAAGCAATAACAACCAAATTTGGTTACGTTTACGCACGATTCAAGCCAAGGACTCTTTCGCCTCAAACACCTTAGAAACCAACCTTTTCAAGACTCTAGCGCGCGGCAGAACTCCTACAAGCATTTCGCGAATGTAACACAGAACCTCAAGGAGCGACAAGGAACACTCGACGCGTCTCAATCACACTCGAAGAATCTTAACCCTTTTAAAATCTGATTCCGTATACGGAATCGGTCAACTTCATCTGGCCCTATCTTGATTTGTCTGCGTCCTATAGGCTTCATTTGTGTTTGTAGGGAAAGCTAGCAATCTTCTGAGTTATATGATACCTAATTCGAAGGTATAAGGCATGACAATTTTCGAGCACCGACGATCTAACATAAGGAGTTTGGTCGAAAATACCCCTGCAGAAAAAAGTGGTTATCACCAGAAATTTCCAGGTATTTTCCGAGTGGAAAATCTAGTCAGACATTCTGCCAGAACATCAGAAGTCGACTTGTACGGCGTTCTGTGTAATTTTTCACCGTTTCAAACATCAAAACTAGTTCTTGGGAGTATTCTGAAGGGGTTTAGTAATTGTGGTCAGCTTCGGTGATTTTCAAGAACATAGTTAAGTTCGTGACCGAATATGAGTCATAAACTGGTTTACTATGTCTGCAAATGGTTGGATACGACAAGAGAAAGTATACCACGTTGTTTCATGCCATTAACTGGGCGGTAGGACTCCTATTCGGTATTGATATTGAACTTGACCATTATGACCACTCACTGACCACGCCCATATGTAAATGTTTCATGTATTTTTGATTTTTCGATATCTGGCGAGCCGCGCGGTTTACGGCCATGGTTGACGGCTTGTTCGAAACTAGGCAACGGTGGCTACGCACTGATGCATCATTTTTGACTCTCTGACGCTATCTTGGGGGTCAGTCTTGAAAAATGAGAAAGAGAAAGAGATTTTTTAGAGAAAAAGTTTGTTTATTTAGTCTTATAAAAAAATCTAGACATGTCTTGGGGTGTCGATCGAAGACGGAAACGGTAGAGGGATATAGTCCGCCCACTTCTAAAATGAAACAGCCCAGATTGAAGTCTTGCTGAGGTCACGGTATCAATTTGAAAAGTGATGGTCAGTTTCGCGAAAAATGACCAGATTTCAAAAGGGTTAAGGACTTTCGAGTCGCCCCAAACCGTTTCAGAGTTTCGAGAATAGACATAAACCTTTTCTGTGCGGAAAAGGAATCGGAAATCGCGCCGGTGGAGCGGTCGGTATGAAAATGTCTCAAGCCTTGAACTACGAATCATAAACTACGAATCAATCCGAATTTTCGAGTATTTGTAACAGTATGGGCAATTTGGAAAGCTCAAACATGTAATGTTTAGTTGAGGCCAACGCAGTTACAAACAGACATTATGGTTGTTCAGAATTGACCGACTTTCAAAAAGTCGTGCTTTTCAGTCCGTTTTCGTGCCTTATGCCTCAAAACATATTCTAGCTACTTTTTTCTGTAACTCATCCCTTGAATCTGTTCGTATGTTGCCCTGGAAGAAAATTAGATCCCCCTGAAATTTGAGTGCCGCGACTTTACCTAGCCTACTAAAATGCAATATACGTCAGTGTCCAATAGGGCTCGTCAAAAATGACTTTTTTTCTCAAATCGTACTGGCTACCTGATAAAATTGTTGGGTTACCTAATTTAAACCTGCTCGCAAAATTTGGTTCAATTCCAGCCAGTAACCGCTTTGCTACAGGATAAGAAAGTTTCTATTTATTTCTGATCACCCCTTGAAAGTGTTAGACCGTCTATAGAAACGATGCTCACCAAATTCGGTTCAATTCCAACCAGTGTAAACGGAGTTATTGCCGTCGAAAAATTTGGATTTGAATAATATAGTATTTACGGTGACCGATTCTTCGTTTATTTATTAAAGTTGTGCTCACCGTAAATACTATTTTATTCAAATCAAAATTTTTCGACGACAATTAACTCCGCTTCCACTGGTCGGAATTGAACCAAATTTGGTGAGCATCGTTTCTATAGACAGTCTAACACTTTCAAGGGGTGATCAGAAAATTTTAGAAACTTTCTTATCCTGTAGCGAAGCGGTTACTGGCTGGAATTGAACCAAATTTTGTGAGCAGGCTTAAATTAGGTAACCCAACAATTTTATCAGGTAGCCAGTACGATTTGAGAAAAAAGTCATTTTTGAAGAGCCCTAGTGTTCAAGCATCTGTCGTGGTTTGGGATGATTGTAAAACCTCACTGAAGATATTTTTGTGAGTTCGGGACACCGTTTTCATATTGCACACTGCCTTGGAAATCTTCGAACTTACATGGCGAATCGTGTGCCAAATTATGCTCAGTTTGAGGTAAGATAGGTAAGAGATTAGCTCTCGCTGCCTTCGAACAAACGAGATCTCGAGAAACATGCAACTTCAAGAATCCGGGAGCATAGCAGCGAAGAAAATATGATCGATCCCGCCCCGGATTTTGGAGACGTTCTTCGACTCACTCTTGTAGTATCCCTTCGGTTTTTTTAGACTCCATCGTTTACTCTTCTTCCTCGAAAACGCCCCGAAATCGTCCGAG
This sequence comes from Botryllus schlosseri, assembly GCA_000444245.1. Classification (NCBI taxonomy): domain Eukaryota; kingdom Metazoa; phylum Chordata; class Ascidiacea; order Stolidobranchia; family Styelidae; genus Botryllus; species Botryllus schlosseri. The sequence continues at coordinate 20,604 of ATSW01010806.1, forward strand.
TATGGGCTCCAGTTCTTATCATAGTCGCGTTTGTCGCTGGAATTCAACGCGTTTCCCATTGCGGCTCAATGAAGGCGCACCACTCGTTATAATATAATATACAACCGCTCTATAGCAAGACTATTTACATGAATAAAAATAGCTCTGAAACCATTGCCAGAAAAAAGGACATGTTACTAGAAACAACGCCTCGTCATCGCCTCCGAAATAACGTACAACTAGGTGAGTACCAGTATCTAAGTATAGTTAAATCACCAATAGACTTTCAGAATGACAACACCGCCATGTCAAGCCATGATGAACAACGATACGACTGGTAGTTAATTTTTGTACAGATAGAGGGTGCTGACGAGGGTACTATGCTTCGTTATATTATACTAGGCTCGTATAAGCTGTCGGACGTGTCGGTGTCGGTATACAAACTCTTCCTATCATTCTACGGTAGTTTCGCGCGCGCTAACGTATCGCACTCGGCCGATAGCGAATGAATGGCAGATTTACAATTATTCGCTTTAAGAAATAAAACCGCCTGTCATAATTGATGAAAACGATCCAATCATTCTCACGCCGGACAATAATTTACAACGGTTGAAGAGCATCGCGTAGTAAACGCGCTACGCTACCAAGGGCGTCAAACGACCGCAGGAAACTGACAAAACTTGATATATTACTCCAACATGGAGACGTAACTCTAGTAAGGTTTATTTTTCCCAAGATGCTTCGCTTGCTATATACAATACCACCTGTTTATTTACGTAATAGCCGCTACTATTTACGTAGCTTCAACCATCATATATTCGCGCTGTGATCTACATACAATTAATTGTATTCACCACAAAATTTATCTCGCCCTTTGGAGTGCGCTTTGTGTTATGTAATATTCGCTATTCACTGTTTTTACCTTCACATGGTATCATGTACTATGACATCGACCATTGCTAATAGCTGCAGTAGACTGGGTCACTATGCTGTACTTATTTCTAGCTGATAGGGTGCCTATATAAAACATTTATCCAACTAATATTTGTTTATAATACAATTCTTTCATGAACTGCATCCAATCTTTTTGTGTCATATTATACAATTTTAATTCTATAGTTGATTTTTGCAATGATAGATATATTATCGCTGACCTTACGCTGCTAAGACCTCCAGCTATCTCATGTCAAGTCAAAAAAAATTGCAGACACCCGGCACTACACGATCATAAGTCGGAATACTCATACTTCGATTAATTCATTACAAAGCGCATCCGACTCCGCGTTCTAAACATTAATTATGAAACACCGGATAAGCCCGGATTACATGCAGCTGTCCATATTCCCAAATCCGGCAGGTGGTTCGCGGACCGCGTTGTCCATGTCTACGCAAAGTCTTTCAAAAGTAGCATTAAAATTGCGTCTACGAATGCAGCGATGTTTTCATAGATTTCGGTATGTACACAGGGTACATAAACATACCGGGCGTGGGTTACATGGGTTACAAAACAGGTAAATGGCACTTCTGGCGTCACATCTTGCTTCAACAACCACTCCACTGGGGAAACGGGTCACATAGGCAATTCCTTTCGAGATATATCTAACATTTAGCCCCTTCTTGGAGTTGGTAGACGAAAGCACATTCCACCCCTAGGATCGATCTCCATCAGGGCTGGTGCATCTGAATCCTTCTCACCCAATGCAAAGCGAAATCTTGCACGATAGAGTGGCATTAGCCTCATTCGCATTCTACGCTAAGGTACAAATCGACGAAATATATTCGGCTTACAGCATATAAGTGTACTGCGGTGTACAAAATCGGAATCAATTGCTAAATGCATACACGAATGTGTTTTTATTGCTCAGGCAGCAGAGAGACGACTCCTGGCGAAACTTCTGCCTCGCATTTTTAGAACAGATGAGCGACCTTTTCACCTCGCTTCATGCAAGTGCATTAATTAAGTGCCAAGTTTAAAATCAATCCCTGGAGAGACAACGTGAACAGATTGCCAGCAATAGCGTACATATGGTCGATTGCAATATGTCACCTGCTTTAAGGTAGCTTCTCATCGCGAATATGTATGGTTGGACAGCAGAATCGTAAACGTGCAAACTACTGGGTTTTTAAAATGCGGAGCTCGGAACTAAAACTACTCAGCATTCACCTTTGGAAACTCGCAACTAGAACTGGAACTAAAAATCTGCAACTAACTATTAACTGATAATATAAACAGATGAATTGCAATTGAGCCAAGGCATATCGGGTATAGAATCGGCATTTCCAGAGGCATCGAATTGGAAATGGGAGAGGTTCAGACGCATAAAACCCACCCCTGGCTACGCCAGTGTTAGTAGTGATGGCTCTGAAATAGCAACGGCCGGAAGAACATCACATAAAACAGAACATCGGTATCACGATTCACTTAGCGTATGTACAAGCAAATCCAGTTGAAAATGAACGTCAGGTGATGATCAATTTATGATCAATTCCATATTGCCGAGTCTGTTCAATAATTTACGGCCGAAATATTGTCGTATCACGGTAAGTAGCTTGATCCAATCAATTGCAAATTGATGGCCTTCTAAATTGATAAATCGAATACTGCAGAGACATCGCGAGTCATCCGGATTTCGTTCGTGATTTTCCGTTTCAATACCCGGTCTATTGGGTCCAGTTTATAACACATGCTATGCTCGTTTTGTCTCCAAGCCATCAAGCTGAGGACATTTTTACGACCGGAAGCCATAATCTATTGAAAGAAGTACTAAAATTTCATTGCTCTTGTGTAAACCTTTACCCTCGCGGTAAGTTGTCACAATACAGACGCATCACATGCTGTAGTCACACATTAGGATAATGGATCCGAAAACATAAATCTATGCGCAAATATATGACGGGACGATCCCAAGCGACGATCAATTAGTACAAAACGCGACCCATTGCCAGAACATATCGCAGTAAATTGTAAGATGAGAGTATTGAGTCATATTAACCATACGCCATATTCGTGCATGCACTATGTACTGTACTTATCTATAAGCTCTTTTTAACTGTACAAAGTTCATAATATCCCCATCTTTCTGACTCAATGGTTACTAACCGGGTAAACGCTTATGCTAATCTACAGAGCTTCGGCTAGCCCCCACTTTAAGCCAAGTCACAACGATATAAATCTTAACATATTACACACCTCCTAATTACTGTGCAATATTGTTGCACAAAATTTGCATTAAGAGTCTAGTTCAGTGGGTTTTAACCTTCGACCGGGCGAGCCTCAAATTTTCCCCCAGTCATAAAAACAGATCCCAACACAATAGACATCTAGTACATAACTACTACAAAGAACCGCTGCAAAAAACGAACTGTGCGTATTGCATCAACAACAGCGTCAAAGGAAAAAAACATTCAAACATGATTTTCACACAAAATGAATATTAACTGCAAATCAGTGCGGCTTCTGCTGTATTAGTCTGGCGAGTGTCTTGACCCCAACCGAACCCCTGATATTGGCTCCGCGAACCCCGGTTAAAAACTACTGTTTTAGCTATTTCTCCAAATGCGCGTTATCACACTAACTCCTTGGCCCTTCGTCAGACTATATACGATGACCAGGAATGTTACAGTAGCTATAGAATATATGCTCTCTGACCATGCACTTGAACACGATGTAAACATTTTTGATTGCGGTCTGCAACCCGTAATATTCAAGTCCAAACATCTCATCAACCCTTGCCGCCCGTGCAATCATAATGCTCCAGGCAAGAACCACTTAAAGTTTACTAAACGACTGCTGAAGTCCCGCTCGCTAATTGATCGCTGAAGGCTGGATGTCACAAAACATCTCGACTCGACAGATTTCAAGGACACTTCAGCGCGCTGCGCGGGACCGCGGCGATTTTCGCAAATGCGGGATTGATCTCGATGTTGCGATTCGACGCAGTATTGATAATGCTCACTCATTCGTACAACAGATTAACATTTACTCTGTCGGTGCATTTACGCGATTACGAATGCTCGCGAGTTAGCCACAAATATACAACTTGAAATAAACACATATACACATCGTGTATTTAACCAATTCATATTTAGCGTGGGTTTGAATCTAATAAAAGACATTTTCTGGTTAAAAGTTTAGCTTTTATACCATTCCAATGGCTGAAAATGTGACAAATACCCAAATTATCATGGGGATATATACCAGATTTGTACGAACTCCTAGATTTCAAAGTGCACAACTAAAACTAGAGCTGGAACTGCACACTTTTCGAAATCCGCAACTAGAACTAGAACTGAAAGTACTCACTTTTCAAAGTCCGCAACAAGAAGCACAACTAGACCTACTGACTTTTGACAATCCGCACCGAGAACTAGAACTAGAATTACTCGAAAAACAGTAGTTCCTTGGCCGTCAAGGCACTAGATCGGTGGCCCGTGGGCCTTGCGATACTCAAGTTTCGTAGGCCCCGGCCCACTACACCTCTGCGATATATTCATAAGAATTGGGATATTTCACTCGTTTTAACGAATTGGAATGAATATGAAGGCCAAGTTCATTACCAGAAATTGCCACTTTGCATCCTAGGCTATAGTGTAAATCTGTTTAATGTAAGGTATCTCCCACTCGCGTATTTACAGTGTATCAATAATAGTTTGAAAACATTATTATAAAATTTAATCGTGAATCATCAAAACCTCTTCCTATACTACAAGGCTGCTAACATTACGTTGCATCAGAGTGCCACTAGACTTGTAAATTTTATTGGATTTTCAAATGCGCAACTAGAACTAAAACTACACACTTTTCAAACTAGCAACTACAACTAGAACTAGAACTAGAACTAAGTAACTCGCAACTAACAAAATTCAATTCTGAACACCTTATCGGACTCGGAATGGCTTTCCACGTGACCATCAGTGCAAGCTTGAAATGTTAAGATTTAAGCCCCCAAACTCCACTCCTAGCTACGCCACTCAATGAATGCAAGAACATGACACAACAGAACACCGCGCAGCTGGAACTAAAACTACCTCGCAACTAGAAATCGAAATATAGCGAATCAAGAAGTAGTTGGCTGACCGCCAACTGGGCACTAGGCAGTTGTACCAGTCTGCAGTTCACAGTACTTACGTCACAGCCAACACTACATACTGTGTTGTGAATATTGTCTCGTAAATCGACCGCAAATACTTAACATACGCGCGCGGTTCATAGATCTCATGTGGGCGCGCAAACATCTCTATTCTATCAGATCTTGTGTTAATACCTGACTGGCGAAAAGGTTATCTGCATTAATACCGTGACGAAATTGCAGGTGCCATTCATGGGTCGCAAGCACGATTAGCGACACATTTTAATCCATTCCAGATTGATGGTTATCGCGCGACGGCGAGCTTTCAGACGCGCGATTTTGCCGCTACGAGCGAGTCAATATTTGATTGTCACACATCGTACGGTACACAGTCAACGTTATACGACTTGTACCTGCGTGGGTGAAGAGTGTTTGTGCTACAAAAATACATTGCGAAAGTCTGCGACTGTACGAATGGTCGCGAAACGCTATTCTGCACAGTGCACAATGGCGATAATCTGACAGTCACGGGCGGGTGCTAATGAATTCACACTGGATATTGGATGTATCTTCCACATGGTCGATCAAAACAGTGGGTCACGCACCCAACATGTTCCGCATTCGGTTTAAACTAGGAGAGCAATGTAGTGACGGATTTTGACTTCAAATGAAACGACAATTAGCTGCCTTGGCTTGTAGGCAAAATGCGTAAATGCATTAATCGAACGTTCATTACAAGAGTTGGGAGACTACTAAATTTTCATCTTGTCCAAATTAGATTAGAATTAGAATTACTGAATCCGAAAAACTTGGTAATTGAATTAAATTCTCATCAGAATGAAGTACAACAAAACAGTTTTCCTGCAGCATGTTCAGGTAAACCAGAAATTAGGTTAGAATATAAATTATCTGTAGTTGTCCAAGCCTGCTCAGTGCTCAGTATTAACAGACTAATATCCGCTATGATTACCTGAAGTCCGTCAACATCGCTGTAAGCTATAATTGGGCGGTATTTATGCAGTTTTTACATTGGTGCTAAGACAGGGTTTACATGCAATTTCGTCGTAATGAGTTGTAAAACCGAAGGAGGTTGGAAGGAGGAACAATAAAACATTCACACACGAATCCAAATCTGACTTAAATCTAAGCCAGGGGTGGGCAAACTTTTGAGCTCGCGGGCCGCATTCAACATCTGAATTCATTCGCGGGCCGCACTATATAAAATTGGGATTATAAACCAAAACGCAATATTGATATATGATTATATATAGTGAGGACATGGAGACAATATATGTGCTTATTTAAAACAAGCCAAATATTGCTTTGATGATATCGTACACGAGTCAGAAACATATCGCGGCGAGATTTCATAGGCAGGCGGACCGCAATAATCAAGTTGTCAAAACTATAGAGATAAAAGGCGGTTGGCCCGATTCTTAGAATAGGATTGAAATATAAATCTGTGAGCAGTGATCTGTTCATAGATTTAGTAATTCCACTTTGGGCTCAGTTCCAGGACACACAATGCTGACAGCATCATAACCATGTTAGCTTCAAACACGCTTCTACTATGTGTAGATAAAATATAAATGCCCCCATTCCACGCATACAGACAACGAATGTACAAGACTCGCCCGAATCGGTTTTTTATAAGCACATCACTGAAATAATTAAAAATGAAGTGGGCAATCTGAAATCTCACTGGTTATCCAAATTATGTCAATCTCGTTGCAGCTATCCCGCTGTGATATCAAGTATTTACCTTAGATCAGTGGTTCTCAAACTTTTTAAGACACGCCCCGCCCCTTTATGATGGTCAAAGATTTCGCGCCCCCTTTTCGTCATATCACAAAACGCAACCACGATGCTAGCAAACCTAACGGGTAGTTTGATGGCGTGGAAGGTTACGACTGTGGATGAGAGATTTTTAAATATGTAATTCAGACTAAATACCTAGCAATAACAATGAATTGGATGAAAATCGCGCCGTGCGCGAAAAATTTTTTCATTCGAGCTCAGCTTCGCGCCCCTTTCAGATGCTTTCACGCCTACAAGGCGGGCGCGCCCACCAGTTTGAAAACCACTGTCTTAGAATTATCATGGTGAAATATAATTATCATGGTGAAATATAGTAAGAAAAATTTAATCAAGTCCCTGCATTAATTCGATTTTTAGTACGCATTTTATCAAAATTTAAAAAAGTTTCTTTAGACTCTCACGGGCCGCAAAAAACGGCGAGCCGTAGTTTGCCCACCCCTGATCTAAGCCGATCCGATGTTTAAGCAGACTAAATATTCCGTATACAGCTATACACTCAGTACTGAAAACCGTACCAGGTTTGTACAAACTACCGGCTTTTCAAAACTTGTACAAACTACCGGCTTTTCAAAACTTGCAACTAGAACCAGAACTCAACTGAAGTAGAACTAATTAGATTCAATTCCGAAGCAACTAGTATGAATTAGCTCTGAAAATATCGTATATAGAATAGGGCTCTTCAAAAACGACTTTTTTCTCAAATCGCTCTGGCTGCTTGATAAAATTGTTAGATGACCTAATTTAAGCCTACATACCAAATTTGGTTCAATTCCAACCAGTAGCCGCATTGCTACAGGAGAAGAAAGTTTCTATTTATCATATAAAAATAAATAACAAAAAATTTGAAAATGTTATGTTCACCCCACGAAAGTGTTAGGTTGTCTATAGAAACGATGTTCACCAAATTTGGTTCAATTTCATTCAACCAGTGGGAGCGGAGTTATTGCCGTCGGAAAATTTGGATGGGAGGGATTTCGTCCCCTAGTCCTACTCCCTGGCTACGCCAGTAGTGATGACTCTGGAACTAGAACTACCCACTTTCTAAAATCCGCAACTATAGCTAGATTTTGAGCTAGTCACTTTCAAACTACCGGTACCTGTCACCTAACTAGACTGTTAGTTTTCACAAGTTCGGACCTTACTGTCAACTAACGCTATGCACGTAATGATTTCGGAACGGTAGCGAACAAGACTTATCTCACATCGACTACAATTAGGCGCGCTCACCACGCTCAAAATCAGGAAATCGCGGGTTACGACGACAGGCGAATTACCCGCTAATCGCCGGGCCATTATCACGAATCCAACTCGTATCGTAACAAAACACGAAGACGAATAATTACACCGCGCGGGATAAACGCCGAGAATTTGCGGACAAATTGCACCGAAGAAGGATAACGTGGATTAGGATAAGGTTTAAAGCAGACAAGCGAAGTTACACGCAAATTTAAAGACTTACAAGCTACTTGTGGCATAGGAGCGTTTCAACTCGGTTAATGTTACACAAACGATCATCAGATCAAGCCTCGTTTCATGGGATTTGGAAGATCAAGCGTCTTCATTGGAAGAAAACTAGTATACCCAATCCAGTACACCTATTTGTGTGTAACAGGGTGAATGTGTGTGTAGCAGGGTGAATGGTTTTAAAGCGTGTTTACATAGCAAGGTCGCGCTGCGTGCACACTGTACAATGTGTACGTACAGTGCATTAATGACCACGATGCGTAAGACTGGCATGGTTTGTGGAAGTGGTCACAGCGTTGCGACTTAATTATAAATTAGAAGTAACGCCCCAAATTTTTACCGACTGCAGGTAGAACAAGGAATGCC
>ATSW01010807.1:0-10675 GCA_000444245.1 Botryllus schlosseri
TCAGGACAATTGAAAAGAAAGGGTAGGTATAGCTCGTTTGACGAAATATCTGTACTATATCTGTTGAACCGACTACTGTGAGTGTTGCAACCATCCCATATCGATATGCGTCGGATAAATCGGGCAGTAATTGTCCGTAGGCTCATACAACAAGTTTTTTTGAAAGTATTCACGCAATTATGACACAATTTTACAACTTGAAAAAAACACAATTTTTTTCAAAGGCCTTTGTTTAGAACACTGTTCAAAACATGTTTTAAACAAAGTCTTTTAAAACACAGTTTGTTTAAAATGCGACCCTGATGGCAACCCTATGCTAAACCAACCGGTATGTAATCTCAAGAAGTCTATGCGCTATTCGCATTCCGCATGCTACGAAATGCATCGTTTTGAGTATACTTGAGTATTTGTTGAGCTATTGGTTGATCAGTTGCATCAGGCTCGGTGAGAAGCTCACCCTTGACTCATCTGCTTAAGCTTGATGCTGACAGATCAAAGGCCATTAATTCTGCCATCGGCAAACATCTATTAGATAATCCGATTTGTGCGAATAATTATCGAGACGACAGACTTCGCGTCGTTAGGAGGGGCCGTTCACACTTCCATTTGTGTGACTTGGGGTCGACTTTTATCAAAATACACCAACCCAAACTCTGTCGACAAAAGGAGTTCGTGTACCACCTGAAAATAGTACATTAAACGCTCTCTCGTCTGAAATTTCATGCTGGTGATGTCATATTTTGTGATACGATTGTTGATATACAATGTTCTTTACAATTCTCTACTAGTTGCTGACGATTACCCCTGACGAGTGTCAGCCGGAAATATTCGGGTTTATTTCGATATGAAGATAATCTTCAATTATTCGATATCTGCATAAACCGGCAAAGATTTTCTGTTGATACCTATATTTCTGTCTTTCAAGGTAGATAGAAGATATGAAGCAGGAAGCAGCGATGAAGTATTTGGAAATACGTTCAATTTCGAACGTTTCAATATTGCAAATAAATCATATCGCAGAATAGATGGGATGCTAATTGCACTCCAGGCTACCTCTGCTATATAAAAAAGTTTTATGGATTAATAGAGATGCTTCTATGCCGTTTGATGTTAATCAGGTTCTATAAAAGGCAGTGATAGTATTTATCAGATCCGATACTGAAATATTTGACTGAACTACCAAAGTTTTGTTTATCGGTAGATGAAGCGAAGGACAGAATTTGGTTCAAAGTAGTATATAAAATATCTGTGTTTGAAGTTAACGTCAATACTTACGGCAATGTACATCTAGATATAAAAATGTTTGGAGCACTGCGCGAAAAATGTACTGTGGTCTCGAATTGAAAATAATATCGAGTTCACAAAATTCGGAAACAACGTAGACGCCATGGTCGACTAATTCACTAATGATGTGTTGTGTGCGGCCAGCCTGTCTCTCACTCACTCATCAGTACCATGGTGGAACGGCGATTGCGCCAGGGCAGTGAGAAGGAAGAAGGTATAGTTTTTGAAAATGACGCAAACGTTTGATTCGCAAAACATAACTGAATTAAAACGTCGTCGCGCTCAGTGCATACGAGTGCTCCTAACAGCAAGACGTGAATCCTGGAGATCCTTCTGTGAAACACCCATCAATCATGGGTAAATTTTCAGAAGTAGTGGAGCAATCCCTCTACGATTGCAGAGCATGAGCCAGCACTGAACTCGAAAAAGACACGTCCCCGAGACATGACACTATTTTATATTCCATGATTAGAAAGTTACCGCCAGATGCTCCACTCCAATGCTTTTCAACCTTTTTTGACCGCCATTCGCACTGTTTGACAAAAATTCTTCCGCACGAACCAACCAAAAATTGTTACACAAAACGAAAATGAAGATACTTATCAATATTATGTTTGGATATTCAACAAGTAGTCAGCGGGTTTAGGCCATCAAGTGTCTCTTTAAAAAGACATGTCTATTTCCTCCTTTTGATTGTAGTGCACTAAAATCCTTTTCGGCCAAATAGGTTGATGGATTTTGGCCAGGTCTATATTATAACCATCCAACATTCCTATCCAAAATACACCATATTTTCCGCGAGTGGCAAATGATTTCTGACAGATACAAAGGTTTTAGTGGCATCTCGCGACCCAATCCTTACACATCAAAATGAATGCATTGTTAACATTATACAATATTATGCTACGATTATAGGGTTGTGCAGTGGTTCTCAACCTTTTTATTTTCGCGAGACGCTTTTGGACCGTCACGGACCCCCGCGGACCTCCTCAAGTTTTCGTTCAAAATTAGCTCAATAATCGTACAACCGTCATCTCTTGTGCAAATATTCATTGTAGGCTAGTGATAAACAGCCACAAAGTGAGCCGTGAGATTTGCTTGTGTCCACACCATTGTAGGACACTATGGTATCACTCCCTATATCATGGCAACTGAAAATAGATCACGGTGAACCAGCAAAATCATATTCATGATATTCAGCATCTTCCAGCAACATTACTGCAGAGTGGTAAACTTTCATTTTTTGCAATGACTGCCACACAACAAGCCATCAAAGAAACATCTTACTAGCAGCAGTCGTTACTTACTGTAATAAAACGCGAGATCGCTTCATGCTCCTGAGCAATATACGGGCTGCTAAACATACGTGCTCATTAAACAGATAACTTGCAGTCAAGCCACAACTACCGTTCATAATATAGCCGATTGTAGAAAGGGAACATAATCTGGATATATATAGACTACTTTGCAATTTCCCATCCCTACTTTCCCTACCCCTGGCTGAGATTAAGGACAAACTGACAACTTGGTTATTCGTCCCCATGCCGATGACGTCTCACTAGGCGATCTATATTTCATTGCTATCGATCTCGGCACTTATATAACCTGCCTTAGATGATCTGTGACGTCACTAGCAACGTCGTCAATAGTTTACATGCTCAGAGTGGCCGGTGTTCACCCAAAAATCCCTCCAGAACTTCCTATCTCACGCGCATAGCCAGCTGAATGTATGACTCGGAGATACTCAATTGAGACCGTAGAGACTTCAATATGTAAATCTTAGAAGGAATAGTTCGAACAGTGGACAAAAAAGATAATCGTTCTATCGAATATGTCGGACCCGAAGTGTGGAACAGTATCTCGCCGGCTATCCGACTGTTGTCGAGCATGTCCGCATTCAAGTCGAAATACAAGCAATTTCTACTGAATGAATACTAGTCAGACCGCACCATTTACCGGGCCACGACGTGACATATCGATCTCGCCTTCCGTCACTTGCCACCTGATGTTGTCGCCTGTCAATGTACATTATCTACTTTCATTCCGTGTTCATCGCCTATGCCGGACGTCTCAAAAACGCGCCGCGGGCCGCATGCGACCCGCTAGAGCATTCTGGAATTTCAAGTATTCAACAATATATTCAAGTGTCATATATCTTTTTTTAGGTTTAAGAGCTTAATGTTCAATCTAAAACTACTATAAAAATCACTGAAATCTCAACAAACTTCACTATATCACATCACTTTTAAAAGTTACCATGCGGTAGAAGATCAGCTATTACGTCATATTTCTAGATCATGGCGATAAAACATGACCCGTTGATGATTCGTGACTGAAAATTGTGATTTGGTTTGGTGCGACCTTCTCGTAAAATTATACTCGATTTCGGATTGGCTGGGTGATTAAATAAAAATGACTCGAGTGGAGTGGTGTCCGGTCAATACCGAGAAAACCATTACCGAGAATGCCATTACCGAGAATGGACACCAACGAGAATGGACATTACCGAGAATGGACACCACAGAGAATGGACATTACCGAGAATGGACACCACCGGGAATGCAATATATGCAATGCAGGCATGTTATGAATATGCACAGATCGTGTGATTGCATCACGGCATTGCCACATTCGGTATCGATGCTCAGGTTTAAATTTCTCGACAACGTCAGTCCCAGTAAGCTATATTCTTGACATTGGCCATTCTCGGTAATGTCCATTCTCGGTGGTGTCCATTGTCGGTAACGACCATTCTCGGTCATGTCCATTCTCTGTAATGTCCATTCTCGGGAATGGCATTCTCTGTATTGTCCATTCTCGGTAATGGTTTTCTCGGTATGGGTATAGAACCGAGTGGAGTCGGGTTAAACGTTAAAATTGGAGAAGGAATCGCGAATCGGAACGGTGACTTGTTAATCCTACGGAGACAACTATCCATATAAAACTGTCATGGGAATAGTAATATATGAAAAGATCGTAGCTTGCGCTGCTCAGGGTATATAACTAACCAACCATGTCAGTATGGCAACCATTGGCATTCTATGACCCCCGTGACGTATAGTTGGTTACATGCTGGGTGTTGTTTGTTTTCTTTATCCATGTTATCATCGGTGGCGAATAGGGTAGCAGTACGCTGTACGGTTGCAACACGATTGGACATTTCTATTCCATGGGTTCTTAACCGGGGTCCGTAGACCCCATCGGGGTACGAAGCACCACATCAGGGTGTACGAGATGCATAGTGGAATTAGGCCTATATGCTGTGGATTTTTCTTGGCCAATTTATTCAGCTGGAAAATAGTCTTATGTGAATGGGCTTCCTGATTTTAACATAGGTATAATATAGTTTATCAGAAATTGTGTTGAAAACGGACAGGGGCTACCGCTACGAGAAATCTGATTGGAAGCTCAAGAGGTACGGTCGCTAAAAAGGCTAAGATGCAACGCTATTACCATGGCTCCATAAATATTTTATTGAAGTTGTTATTGGTATGTTCCAATAATAATCGATAGCAAAATGTAACGCTGATTTAATTTGACTTTGGCAATGACAATAAAAATAGCCTATATTTATCACGACTTTATCAAAACCAGGATAAGGCTACACCGCTCAAATGCTCTGATATCAGATCAATCTTCAGTAGATTTTAAAATATTCTACATAAAATGTAGGCACGCCAAAAGTCCGCTAGCTGCAATATTGTAATCCGACAGTTTTACGATGTCATGATGCATCCTCTCTTATAACTTATTAATTAGAAAAATTAAACCCGACACAAAATAATATTCAAATATTTGAAAATGTGATATTCAATTATTTGAAAATGTTATATTTTTTTCGTGACAAGCGTGAATAAAACAATAGTAAATCACATTTCCACGATGTTTGTGGAATTCCTGTCTACAAGTTCCCGTCAAATAAGGCTTACTTGAAAATTATACATTGAATATCCCTCTTATTGATGCTGCGGCCCGCGGCGTCATCAAAAACTAGGAAATGACCCGCGAGCACATTTGAGTTTGATATCTCTGGCGGTCCGTGGACATATTAGCATGCGACACAATAGCAAGCGACACTTGAGCATGCGACACTTGAGCATATCGACTTTTGGTCATGGCGACTCGTGGGCATGTAGACACATGAGCACAGAGACATATTAACATGAGGACATATTAGCATGGGGACACATGAGTATAGGGACACACGAGCATGGATACACGTCAGCATAGGGACACATCAACATGGTGACAATTTAGTAAGTGCCACCTGAGCATGGTGACTCATGAGCATGCGATACATTAGCATTGACGACACATGAGCATGAGTACACAAAAGCATGGGCACACATGCGCATATGGACACATGGGCATGGGGACACAAAAGCAAATGTGCTCACGAGCATGGGGTCACGTACGCACGCGACACTTGAGCATGCGACCCGTCTACATGCAGACACTTGAGCAGGCGACACGTGGATATTAGGGTTGTCCAAAATTTGGAAAACCTTACAAATCCTCCGTTGTAATGTCTTATTCTATAGATTATTGATAAAAAACGACACTGAGCCTGAAAGAAGCTCACAGGAAGGCCGTTAAGATTTCGTGCAAAGCGTTTGAAAGTAGCTGCCGAAGAATGGGCGTGCCACCGACCATAGAACGGCGAGAAGACTAGCAATCACGAAACCACGGCTCTTGATTGGCTAATCGGCTATGCTTCAATGACCGCGACAGCAGTAGCTTGCTGTGTAGGTGATCAAGGAGTCTGCTACCGGCGGCGATTCTGAAGCGCATTGTATGTAGGTTGACAGATAATGATTTAGGATTGATTCAGGGTTTGTTGAGGTACGAAATACATGATGAACAAACAACAGCTGCTTCACAAAAACGTCTAAAGCATGATCGCTCTATTGTGAAGGGAACCGCCGTAGCCTATATGCCTGGTTTTCAACGAGAGAAAGCATAGGCGCTTATGCAAGTAGCGACAGATTCCTAGTTTCAGAAAGGCTATATCATTATTGAATACAAAGATAAAACTTAACAATGACACTATAATTTGTGTGATCTTATTGGGCTCATGTTGTACTACATAGTTGGAGTTTTGAAAGCTCTAATGATCGGCTGAATCAGCGGATTATGCTTGGCGCTTGCAAGTGCTGTCAAAGTCCTTGATGATGACGCAGAAAAGAGGTGTAAAAGTAAGCACATACTATGCTGGACATCATATGTCAAAGTCCTTAATATCGCGCAGAAAAGGGGTGTAAAAGTAGGCACAGACAATGCTACATAGTGCATAGCATCCAGCATAGTTTGTACATCATATCAAGCATAGTCTGTGCTTGCATTTAAACATCGTTTCTGTGGCATCATTAGGGACTTTGAAAACACGTACAAGTGAATTCAATTTGCTGTAAACATCTGACAAGTGCCAAGCCTTAGCGACGTTTGATTCAGCCGATCCCTAGAGCATTCAAAACTTCAATTATATGTGCTACAACCTGAGCCCAATAAGAGCACACAAATTGCAGTGTCATTGTTAAGCTTTATCTTTGTATTCAATAATGATATAGCCTTTCTGAAACTAGTAATCCGTCGCTATTTGCATAAGCGCCTATGCTTCCCCTCGTTGAAAACAAGACATATAGGCTACGGCGGTTTCCTTCACAATAAAGCGGTCACGCTTTAGACGTTTTTGTGAAGCAGCTGTTGTTGTTCATCATGTATTTCGTACCTCAACATACCCTGAATCAATCCTAAATCATTATCTGTCAACCTACATACAATGCGCTTTCAGAATCTCCGCCGGTAGCAGACTCCTTGATCACCTACACAGCAAGCTGCTGCTGTCGTGGTCATTGAAGCATAGCCGATTAGCCAATCAAGAACCGTGGTTTCGTGATTGCTAGTCTTCTCGCAGTTCTATGGTCGGTGGCACGCCCATTCTTCGGCAGCTACTTTCAAACGCTTTGCACGAAATCTTAACGGCCTTCCTGGGAGCTTCTTTCAGGCTCAGTATCGTTTTTTATCAATAATCTATAGAGTAAGACATTACAACGCAGGATTCGTAAGATTTTCCGAATTATGGACAACCCTAGTGGATATGCAGACACTTGAGCATGCGACACTTGGGCATGCGGCACTTGCGCATGCGACACTTGAGCATGCGTCACTTGAGAATGCGTCACTTGAGCATGCGACATTTGAGCATGCGACACTTGAGCATGTGACATTTGAGCATGCGACACTTGATCATGTTAGACTTGAGTATGCGACATTTGAGCATGCGACACTTGAGCATGTGACCATATAGATTTGTGTGAAAAGCTTCAAAAATCGCTGTAAAGCGACAAAGGTTGTCATTGCTCCACATATATTGGAATCGCGTTTACACGTATCAGACGAACTAAAAGAATATATCCTTTTGTGAGACAAAAGCGATTCCAAATTCGCATTTCGACACGGGACTTACTATTTTATTTTGCGGGTCTCTTTTGATAGGGAAGTTTTACGTGCCGTCGGTGGGTAGGGGGAACATTAGGGTTCGAAGGGGGTTAGGGTGCATGCTGTGGTTAAGGTATCCCAAGATTAGGGTTGGGGGTGATGGATATTAGGGTTGGTTAGGGTTAGGGTTTGGGTTAAGGTATCCCAAGATTAGGGTGGGGGTGATGGGTATTAGGGTTGCGAGGGGGATATTAGGGTTGGTTAGGGTTAGGGTTGGGGTTAAGGTATCCCAAGATTAGGGTTAGGGTTTGCGTTAGGGTTAAGTTATCCCAGGATCAGGGTTGGGGTGATGGATATTAAAGTTGGGAGCGGGGATATTAGGGTTGGAGGAGGAGGGATATATTATGTTCGGACTGGTATAAATCCATGATTTTGACGCTAGTTAACTACACACTAATACAGGGGCGGGCAAATTCTCCAATCGGCGGGCCGGATATAGGAAAATTTAGTACTTGGCGGGCCGGATAGCTGAATCGACACATTATTCGCCCATTTATCCACATATACAAGGAATATATCGTATTTAATGAATGTATTTTAACGACAGCAATGTCAGTTCAAAGCCATTTCTCGCCGATAATGACGAGGATACCATGTGGATTTGAGAAAAGCATTGTCATACAGGCGCCGCCATGTCTGCTTCTCTCCGATCATAGTGTCCTATATGGTGAGGAAACAGGCAAATCTCACGGCTCAATGAAATTGGTCTACGTCACACTTTCCATTTGGTCAAAGGCAATTTGACGGTAGTTTTTGACCGACTTGCCGAGCATTAAATTTGATAAAACGGGTATCAATCGAAAGCTACCGCGGTGCTGGTTGTGAAAATATAAATTATATTCTGCTCGAGATTCTGGAGCCCCACGCAGCCATGCCGTCTGAGCAGCTCAGGAACAAGCGCGCACGAGAGTGAGAGAGTGAAGTGAATGCACAATCGGCTGCGCAATAATGGCCAATACGCTTGCGGTTTACTCTGCTCCTCACCTGCTCCCAGACGGCATTGTTGCGTCCCAATTCCAAACTCCGTTACAATGCAACATTCGAAGCTGATTTTGGGGGGTTCCAGGGCCACGAGCAGAATAAAATTTATATTTTTGCAATCAGTTCCGCGGTAGCTTTCGATTGATACCCGTTTAATCAATTTTAATGCTCGACAAGCCGGTCAAAAATTACCGTCAAATTGCCTTTGACCAAAGGGGAAGTGTGACGTAGACCAATTTCACTGAGCCGTGAGATTTGCTTAGGTACACACCAAAAAGAACGCTGTGCTGTGATCAATCAACTGACGGTGCAATCCCTAATAAATATTTGAAGGCGTTCGATAAGCCCGGTAGGCCTACCCCAAATTTACCAATATAACAATTCATTAGGGCTGAATATGTGATGAGATAGCGTCGTTGTGTTCATTTTATCTCGATATTAAATTCATGCGGACTACGGCATCTGCGAAATTTGAAAAGTGGCCCGCGACCCGTTTTGAGTTGGCGACCCCTGGCATAAGCGGTGTCTTACAAAAGCCTACAAGTGTGCCGTGCTACAAGTCAATGGTTACGGTCTGGTGTAAATGACTGAGTCTACAAACACCATGATTACCTAAAACGATATTAGGGTTGAGTACATCGTAAATGCCGATAATGCAATTCTTGCCGCTCCGACGAACTTACGCGCAAGCTCCACTCGCACGCTGCGCATACAAATAACATACAGTGACTAAAATTTGGCATAGTAAGCAAGTAGCGGGGTATCTCGGCAGACTCTAGCCGTAGTATCATTAAGACGGAAAACTGTCCGCGGGCCGGACAAAATCCCTTCGCGGGCCGTATGTTGCCCACCCCTGCACTAATATATGAAAAATGCTCAAGTGACGCATGCTGAAGTGACGCATGCTCAAGTGACGCATGCCCAAGTGTCGCATGCTCAAGTGACGCATGCTCAAGTGTCGCATACTCAAGTGTCGCATGCTCAAGTGTCGCATGCTCAAATGTCGCATGCGCAAGTGTCACATGATCAAATGTCGCATTCGCAAGTGTCCTCATGCTCATTTGTCATCATGCTGATATGTAACCATGCTCATATATAACCACGTACAAGTGTCAACATGCTGAAGTGTCCCAATGGTTATGTGTAGCCATGCTCGCGTGTTACCATGCCCATATGTAACCATGTCGATAAGTCTCAATGCTAATGTGTAACCATGCTCAAGTGTCGCCCCAGCAAACACAAAACCGTAAAAGGATCATCCGGGATCATCTCGATTAGGTTCTGATTTTCTAAGTGTCGAGGGAATGTCTAAAATACGTAGTAGGATGGTCTTGTGGTTATATTCAATCAGAATAAATTCATACTCGGTGTTGTTCCATCTCATGCATTAGGCTTCGTTATATCCGGTAGTTAACCTAATAATGCAAATTTTCTATCTCTCGCGGGTACGACTAAAATACGTAGAAAGGATGACTTTTTCGGTACATTCAATAACGATGAATTCTATCCGGTTTTGTTTGATCTCATGCGGTAGCTTCGTTCTATCCATTAGAAAACAATGTTCTCCCTTCGTTTTATTGCTGAGGATGTCACCAGTGTTGTATATTCGTGTTGTTGCTCTAAGGTCGAATAGTTTTGTTTTCCTCTGATATATATGATCTTCATTATATATATATTCGCTCTTTCGGTAATCTCGCATGTTCAACGAGTATGGTTAATAGTTTTATTCAGAGAATAACTAAATAAGTGATATGTTGTACGTTTAGGAATATGATTATCGATGCGTGACTTCTAGAATATTTCGGCTATTCAAATTTTACGTCATCGCGCCATACAAAGATTTGAAGCGCAACAGGTCGCAGCCAGGCATAGTTCGCTCTTTCTGTATGGTAAATGCCGTAAATATATACTG
>ATSW01010808.1:0-15279 GCA_000444245.1 Botryllus schlosseri
ATATCTCATACCCAAAAGAGCCATATATGGCTCTTTTGGGTATGAGATATGGCTCTTTGCCAAATATTTATTTTTTGTACTGAATTGGTCAATATTGTGGCAACTTGTTAGTAAATCTTCATCACGGCCAGAAAAATTATTCTCGTGGCATTATAAACATGTCTTTGAGGGGTTAAGACAGTGGCGTCTTCCGGTTAAGGGGCTCGGACCACCTCTTTTCAAAATCCACAAATTTAAGTTATTTCGTGACCAATATGACTGGCGAATGTACCCGACTCGAAATCTTGGATTGTCCGTTACGTTGATTGTCAATAGAAAATAGCAGACACGGCGACGTCCATATGACAGCGCTGTTTTCAAATAGGCTACACATTATCCTCCTGATCTACGACGCGAAATGAGCCGCCTTGGACGATACATTCGCTTAAATCACAAACAATGTCATAGCTATCCACGTTCTCGATTGGTAAGTAGCTCTGTACTACCGGCGATCAAATGTAGACGTGAAGCTCAAATTTATGTGTTACCGCCGAATACTGTGAGAATTGATAATTCGATCAGTGCTACAGTTAGATTCGATTAATATCAGTTATAATAAATTCTAAGCTATTTACGATGAAATATGCTGTCAATGGTGAGGCTTGGTCTGTCTTTGCCTTACCCCTCGTTTTGCGCTTTATTTCCGAATAATAAAAATGAAAATTGTTAGATTTTGGGAAAAAATGTCAAAATCTTGTCATTTATGAACATCGATAGAAAATACCAATAGTAATTGAAGGTTTCACAATTTTCGTTCACTCAACCTGACCACAGCTTAAAGTAGCCTACTGCCTCACTTTCCTTCCCTGAACCGACGTCACTGATGTATTACAGCTTAGAGTGGGTAAGGGTATATGTATATATACTGCTGTAGTGACCATTGGCTCCACCTACGCATGTGATAATGGGTTCTCGCATTTTAAAGAGCATCACAGCGAACCTACGTTCTCGTAACTCAAGTTTCGCATGCTTAAATAAGGAAACCAGCATGATTAGTATGGGTTTTTACATAGAAGATGTGACGCACACAGCAAATCCTATGTAGTGAGTTCGAATTAGTGTTACAATGACGTCACAAATTTTCAATTGTGACGTAACAATTGATTGACGTGTATGGCTCTTTGGGAGTTAAAATGGAAAAAATTGGGCCAATTTGGCTCTTCGGACAAAAAAGGTTCCCGACCACTGGTCTAAGCTATAGTGTAGCCGATTTGTTGCACATCTGAACAAAGTAATTTTAAAGTATCTTTATCTTCTTTCTGTATAATAATTTTCGGTTGGGTTGTGCGAATGAAATATATTTTCCAAAAAAAGGCGTATGGAGCTCAAAAGGTTGAAAAGCACTGAACTATGCGATATACTCAAGTTTGTAACGGAAATTGTAACCAGACTCTCGGTGATTTGAGAGGATATTTTAAAATTTGACGGCATCAACATAAATGGAAAAGATCGGTTGTAGGTGATCGGTATCGACTTAAATCTTGACATCGGTAAGGATAGAACAATGGTTCTCAAACTCGTCAAAAGAATTCTTGAAACGGTACCTTGGCGATTTTTTTAATTGACTCATGGACCCTTACAAAATCAACACAAAACAACACGTTCGATTTCATAGCATTAATGTGACGGGTAGGGTTGCATTTAAAACAAAAATCCATTTCAAACAAATATGTTTTTTGTTGTTGTTTTTTTAGCCATGACGTCACGAATTTTTAATTTTTACGTCACAGTGGATATGCATTGACAATGGAAAATATTGGGTAAATATGGCTCCTTCGACGAAAGAGGCTTCCGATCACTGTCATAAACAGACCAACAATATATTTAACATCTTACATCGTTATGCAGCGTTTTTACGGTCAGTGGTCGTCATCATCGGAACACCGATTCGTTACCAATGATCTATATCCACGTGCTATAACTGTTGAACCGACGACGATTTCGAGGGTTCGAGTCACCCCACATCGTATACGTCGACTCTTTTGGGTGCAAATCGTCCGTAGGCTCATACTACATGTTTTTTCGGACGTGTTTACACAATTATGGAATAATTTGACAACGTTTCAGAAAAACACAATTTTGTTTTTTTATAAAAACACACGAACTGCTTTTTTGACATTTCGAATCATGTCATGTTAATTCTGATAGAATGACTGAGAACGACATGAGGGTTTTTCATGGTAAACTATCTATTTATGCGCAGTAAAAAATTGGAAAAAAAATACGATTTTCTTCCAACGAAGTGAAATATTCAAGGGTAATTACAGTAATTTTGGGCTGTTTTAGGAGTATAAATATATTTCGTTAAAGAGCCAATCTAGCAAAACTAATGTGATATTCGTAATCAGCAACCTGAAAAACCCCAGAAACGGCTCTCAGATGTTCTGCCTGAAAAAATCGTTTTGTTGACCAGTGTAATTACTCTGTTGAAGCATGTTGTTATTTCGTGAACTTAGGTAATGACTGTCGCTACTCGACAGATGTTAGAAACGATCACACGGACCAGACTAAACCAAAGTAAAAATTCCTTTTCAATTCGCCTTTCAACATGGGGAGCATTATTTTCCTCCGTGGGTCGCACTTGTACCCAGAGGTGGTCAGTAACGAAGTACTTCTACTTTTTGGAAGTACTCAAGTAGTCTTCCTCTACTTCTGGTACTTACTCAAGTAGATCTGAATTTCTCTACTTATACTTCTACTTCGTAATATTTTGTGATCTACTTACTTACGTTCCGCTATTTTCAGTTTGTCAAGTAGAAGTAGTTTAATCCATACGAAAGATAGCCTGAGGAATTTCGGGGCTGTTTTCACGGAGTACGAACATAAAAGTCAATTATAGCCCAGAAACGTTGTTGCGCTTGGCGCACAGTAGTTATAAGGAGTGAAAAATGTGTTTTCACGAACCCAGTGAATATTATTCAGGTACCGGATTGCTTGGTTCTGCTCACACCGCATTGTCGCCCATATCAAATATTTCATCACAGTAAATATAGCCCACCATAAGATTTGAAACTACCGTTTCGCAATCTAGCAATTACCTATCATATCGTAATCTAGCAGTCCATGACGTATCCTGCTAATCTGAAAAATGCGGCTTTTTTATCGTTACACTTGTTTTAGCAGATCACCTTTGAAGCTTTATGGACAAACGACATGCAATTTATTTTCCGCTTCTTCGAGGTGGTATTTATATTTCACTTCCAATTCCGAGTATCATACTTGGAGTTCTCATTACTTTCATTACTTTTGTCTGCAGAATAAACATGTTGAAGCATAAAAGCAAGTGTATAGTAATGCCTCTATATCCCGAAAATAAAGCTACATTGCATATAAATCCTACGATCAACAATATTTGTTATTAACGAATACCAATCGCGCAAAGTGTTGAAACCGTATCCGATACAACTTCTCCGTATTGCTCTTCGCCCAAATTTGGGACCCTATAATATGGGGTATGTAGGGCGCCATGTCATGATATTCTCCAAAGGGCTAATATCGCATTTTCATATCAATACTATAATTTGAATCCCATGATGCGAAAGAATGCATATTATGTCGAAAATTGATACCTCCTGGGATGCAACAATACGAATCAAGCTCTCTGCACCTTCCTCATAGCTCAATTTGCAGCTTTTGACAGTCCAAGCGAACGAATTAAGACTGTTTTCAAAACGACTTACTTACTTGAGTAGATTTAAAGTCAGTCAATTCTACTTCTACTTCAAGTAGTTTTAGGAGGCTTACGGAAGAAGTACTTCTACCCGTACTTGAGTAGATTTTTTCGCCACTACTCTACTTCTACTTGAGTACATTTCTTGACCACTTTGACCACATCTGCTTGTTGCGCACCGGACGTACATTAGGACTATTCGGTGCTTGAATAAGATATCCATATCTAATGGTTATAGGGCCAACATGCGGTGATAATTTTGAGTCATGACTTCATCGCCAGTGATGTTTCTAGCAGCGCACTTATAGTGAAGTCGCATGTTGGCCAAACCTTCATATGTCTTGGTGTGTCCAGACGCAGAAATCGTCAGCGCCGAGATGCCGGTTATGCACCCGCAGGTTGGCGTACCTAGACTAAATTACTTTAACGGCCTTAAGAGATGCTCTAATAATTTTTAATACAGATGGCCTTATTTCTATAAAATTATGCGTCTTTTGTTCGTGAGTTAGTATACGCACATCAAAATCAAGAAATGCAAAAGGGACACTAAAGCGCGCGAAGCGCGACTCAGATTTAAATTTGAATAATTCTGCACCAAAATACTTCACTTTATGTTGATTAAGGATATAATCTCGGGCCGCCATCGAGTTTGGATTTTTGTATTCCTTAATTTTTCGTTTTCTGTTTCGCTTGAATATTTTGGAATGTGCTTTGCAGTTCTAGAAAATTGTCTCGCGGAACTCAAAAGGACCGCGGACGCCAGTTTGAGAACCACAGGGATAAAATCATGATTATTTTTGTAGTTCCCTTCAGTTTATTATTATTAATTTTATCCGATCAATATACCACAAGATTGAGATAAAATGAATAAATAGGAAACAGTTTTGGGATGACTCGATTCATAACTTGACTCGAGTCGGACTCGGTCAACTTTTTCGCATGACTTGATTTGACTAGATTCAATTTGCAAATATGACTTGACTTGACATGACTCGACGTTTCAGTAATGTGTAGTGACTCGTGACCCGAAGCAAAATTTACGAGTCAATTTCAAGTCATCAAGAAGTCGGTGTCGACTAAATCGTATCATGTATCAGTTCGGATTGTAACGACTCGCTGGTGTATCCTGTGAGAGCAACCAATCACTAAATGATTGCGTGTTTTACCCAATTAAATTGACCGCAAGCGCAGTGATCAGAGCTTACAGCTTAAGTTATCGTAAACTAGTAGTAAAGTGTTCTAATAGCAATGTATCTCTGTGGTCTAGGAACTGCTCACAGTGCCCATGGCTCATATAACCAATCCTCTTGTATAATTTAAATCGGATGACGATCATTTATACGTTTGTAATATTCAACAAATGAAGCAGGCTTTAATTGTATATCATGAATGTGTAGGGGGGTGGTGTATTACATCATATCATTTTTTCAACTTTCTTAGGTTTCGTATTCAATCCTGTATTTTAGCTGATGATTATAAACTGGGGCTATACCGTTACTTGCGTAGTTTAGCAGGTCTACATATGTGTGAGCGCCTTTTTGCGTGTATATTTCACTCTATATCTAAATGGAGACTCAATCTGCATTTAAAGCAGTAGGCAAAAATGCAATGACATTGAATTATGCCTAGCACTTTGAAAATTCAACTTGACTTTACCAGTGACTTTACTCATAACTTGACTGGACTTGACTCGAGTCACCTTCGAAAATTGATTGACTTGAGTGGAGTCAAAATGTGCAATGACTCGAGATGACTTGTGATTCGAAGGTAGTGACTTGATCCCAACTTGTCGAAACGACTTGGAGTAGTCTTTGAAATTAGACACCTATGTGGGCCTAAGCGATGTGGAAATGAGGCATGCACACTGCACAGTGAATGAAACTGTAAGATGTTACAAATCTGTTGTCTGGTTCGTTTTACTGTAATTTTATCATTTCGAAACCCCAAAGGATTTCGCTACAATGAAAGATTCGAAAGTGTCGAGACGACGTGGAGTAGACTTTTGATCAGACAATCAAGTCCTATATTTGGCGACAGGATACGTCAATAAATTGCGCAGTGAATTCC
Source organism: Botryllus schlosseri (assembly GCA_000444245.1). Taxonomy (NCBI): domain Eukaryota; kingdom Metazoa; phylum Chordata; class Ascidiacea; order Stolidobranchia; family Styelidae; genus Botryllus; species Botryllus schlosseri. The sequence goes on from ATSW01010808.1 coordinate 5,777, forward strand.
ATAAAAAAACAGAAACAACCACAGAAAGATGTCAGTATTTTCAAATCCTTTTCAGGTCATATCTCGAAATTTCTCGGTCATCGTTGACGATCACGATGAACAAGGCTCTATCCATCTCAGCAGCGGAAAGGCTACAAACAGAGAGGTATCAAGGTTATTATCAGATGCGGAGGAATTGTACGATCAGCTGAATTTGAAACTGTTGGCGATGGATGATCCGAACTCCGAAAAAAACACTGTCCTCGTCGAGGAAGCAAAATTGATGTGGGAAAGCAAACTGACGTCACAGGGCGTCACGCTTGAAAAGACAATTACCGACGCCATCTTTCATTACACCATGACTAAATGGTCATCGGAAAACGGCGAGAGATCGCAAAATGTCTGCGTACTGGACTCTCTGTTTTACCGCAATTTGGAAGGCGGTGACATCATCGTACCTCAGGGATATTCGATGTTACTTCAACTATTGCAAGAAGATATTCCGAAGTCCACAATCCTACTCAATACCGAAGTAACAAAAATCATTTGGGACGGCCCTGATGTTGACAAAAACATGTCGAGACAAATCGATGTGCAGTACATTGGCAGTGACGGAAGCGTAGGACAAATCAAGGCGGATCACGTGATTGTAACAGTATCGATTGGAGTCCTACAAAAGAATCACAGAAGTATGCTGGTTCCGAATTTCTCGGAGGAACAAGCCAGGGCTGTGGAAAGGATGACATTTGGAATCGTGAACAAGATCTTCATGCATTACGAAGAGAAGTTTTGGAACGATCAAGACTTTCCCTATCGATTTCTATGGGATTCGAATATAGAAACAGAATTTAAGGAAGACGCTCACTGGTTCAGAGAAATAAATCAGGTGGAGATTTACAGAGATAACATATTGCTGGTGTGGGCGAACGCATATGTTTCGCGAGAGGTGTTGGATTTACCTGATGAAGAAATAGGTCGCAGAATTACCTTGCTTTTGCGAAGATTCATGGGCAATGATTCGATTCCTCTTCCTGACGATCTGCTTATAACGAGGTGGCACAAAAACGAGCATTTTCTGGGATCGTACAGCTACATGGGTTTGGGCAAAACGAGAATCACCCAACGAATCGCGAGCAGACCATTGGGGGTGGACGGTACACCGAAGGTACTTTTTGCTGGAGAAGCGACGCATATTGGTAGATATGGTACCGTCGACGGGGCTTACAGAAGTGGTAGAAGAGAAGCGAGCAAAATCATCAGCATATACAATGATTCGTGATTTGAATAAAACCCACCGATGCAGATGACGTGTTTATGATTCCAAAGAGTTTTTTGAAAGAAATATTTCAAAATTTTAAAGCAGGGGTGTGAAAACTTCATGACAAATGGGCCGGTTGTAGAAAATGCGGGAAGGCCGCAGGCCCACCTGAGCGTTACTAGAGGGTTGGATTTACACAAGAGGTGTTTTAAGCAGGGCTCATGAGTCCGAGTCGTGGAGCGGAGTCCGAGTTTCGCTCCTTTTCCCCTAAATGCGGCCGGAGTCTCTTTTAAGCACGCTTTGGAGTCAGAGTCGGAGTCGTGAAAAAAATACTGGCTGGAGTCGGGGTAGGAGTTTGTGAAATGCTGCTGACTCCGACTCCTGCATTAATATGAAACAAGTGCTTTCAAAGATCTCCTAAAATTACTAATAATAAATAAAAATAGGATTTGTATGTACCATCAACAATGTTCCCTCTAAGCTGCGCACGTGCGCAAATGCGCAGTGCTGACAAGGTCTCTGCACACAGAAAATCTAAGTTGCGCACAAAAAATCCGAAGTGATGACCTCTTTTTCGTCGTTAGGCACTGCTGTTCAAGGGTCTGCGCAGTGAGTTGGTGAGTCTTCGCAGATGCGTCAAAAATTAGAGGGAACGTTGACCAACAATCATTGTTTTTAGTAACGATATTGATAAAATTGGACATTTAGTGGAATTGCAATTCAATGCATACAGAAAGAAAATTTGAGACAAATAGCGACCAACACAAAATTACTGATGCAGTGACAATTTGGAGCAATTTTCGGAGATATACTAAGATATTATGAAAGAGTAAATACACCGTCTGGTTTTGTAAGTGACAGCATCTGTTGTAAAATTGACGCAAATATAACCAAACGCTGCTTCCCCATTGACAAAATCAAAAATATTCCTAGTAATTAGCTCAGCCTCTTGGGTCGAACGAATGTTTAAAAAAAGTGCAAGTATGCTATATATGATATTTGACTACTCCCTAAATTTCCATTCTGATAACCGTTTATTAGTAGTGAGAGAGCGTCTGCTTGTCATCAGCATAGTGCGCAGTCAGAGAATTTGTACATATTTGGAATTGAAACAAATTCGGTGTGTAGGCTCAAATTAGGTAACCTGACAATTTTATCAAGTAGCCAGTACAATTTGAGGAAAAAAAGTCATTTTTGAACACCCTTAATGTGCAGTGCATTCAACTCGGACTCAAGTGTATTTGATGTAGATTTACGGTACTTCGGCAGGTCGTATTATTGTAATATTAAAATACCAATACTTGCAATTTCTTATCAATTATTCAACTATTGTCAACTTCCTATGGAAGTATACGGCACGACCGCAACAAACGTAATGGATTGAGGATTTAGCAAAGTTCATTAACCTTTAGAGCAGTGGTTCTCAACCTTTTTGACCTCGCGGCACACTTTGAAAATGAAAAAGAGTTTGCGGCACACTAGCACAGTAGTTCAAAACTCTTTTGGCTTACGGCAAAGGCACACTACCAGAATGCCTTTATAGCAACCACCACAGTCTTACAGAGGTGGTCACTGACGAAGTAGGGTACTTCTATCTTTAGGATCACTCAACTAGGCGTTTTCTCTGCTTCAAAGAAGAAATTTGGATTTCTTTTATCTCTGCGGTCATGACACAAATACGTATACGAATGGTATCAATTGACATGGGGATCGTTTTCAATTCTTCCCAAACATTTTTTTACAATTTTATTGTAGACCGGAATAAGAACTTGATCTGCTTCCGTGTGAGGTTTTGAATTACCTCTGTTACCACATAACTGGCCTGCTGAGATCTCGTTTAAACTTCAGGCTGAGCTTAATTTATAAGATTGGCTTGACAATAAAGTCTGCCTACTACCTCATTGTCGATGTAATTACCCGTCTCACGGAACAGTCCAATAACGACCGCCACTAAGAAATACAGAGGCGTAGAGGTGTGTATATTGTATATACAATTATACATGGACGCCAAACGCATTTCCATACGGATCGTGTAATAGACACTTACGTGACCTTTGACACGAACCAATCAGGTTGCAGCAGGATGTAAACAAAGGACTAGGCCGGGCAAGCTTACTATGAGCGCTTATGGAAAAGGGTTGAAAAATGAAGGTTTTTAGCAAAATGACATTGAATTGGGAATAGCTGGCTTTGGTGAATGGTAATAACGTAGAGCTAGTATGTATTTGCAGTGTTATAACCTACAATAAACATAAATGGTGGCAAGCACTCATCAGTATGGTACGTCCAAACGAATGGATTTCTGACAACTTTCCGGATGAAGCTACTATTGCTCTATTATCCTTAGTCGTATACTATAGAATTGTCGTACCGAATAGCATGTATCAGATCAATCTTGAGTCAGGATATATGGGGTATTCATTATGTGGGCTTGGCGTTATATGCGTTCTATTTATGGAATCGTATATAGTACACTCTACAGTCTGCATCATTATCTAGCAAATTACTGTTACACTGGACTGGACATGGACACTTTACTGCATATTCAATGATCATATTAATATGATATATGTTAGGCAATATGATCCGTTCCCAGCTGGGGAAATCGTAATTTTTTGTTCTAGCCCATGTATTGAATCAATGAGGACAAATGCCGGATAAACACTGTGCTAATAGCCTGTGTAACTTGGAGATGGCTACGCAGACCGTTCCTGGTGTGCGCTTGTACCTTTCCCAGAGCCAGTAACATGCACGGAAGAATGCAAAATCTGGATAAAGGCATGTGGACTTCATTGTAGTCATCTGAATTCTCATTTTATTAATAAAATGACATATCTATTATTGTACCAAAAATATTGAATCGCGACATAATTTAGATGAAACAATTCTGTGTTTCAAAATGAGTCCAATCTGAAATGCAGTCACACTTGATGCCACAATCGACTTGGTGTGTGTCTCGTTTTATTCCACTATAGTTTTGCTGCTTGATGGTATGTGTATGTAATGGATTGAAATTGTTGAGAGAGCAATATATTCAATGATGAGATGAATAGTTGAAATTGGTAGCGGTGATACGTAGCATGAGTCGGACAAGTACGCCTTGATAGGTGCCTGCACAGCAGTGTTGCTCTGTAAAATAAACAAAACATATTATATATTTTGTGCAGGCTTGATGGATATCTTCAATGAAGCTGCAGAAAGAGGAAGTCGATGGATAAAACGCAAGAAAATCAAATCTCTTGAAGAAGTAGAAGCACAAAACAGGAAACTCGTCCAGGAAAATTACAAATTAACGGACAATTATGCTAGTGAAGTTCAGTTCTCAGAGGAGCATCATAATGTCAAAAGATGCGGAGAAGCTGAAATTTTATGCTAGACTACAATAAATTGTTTCTGAATTGCCCGACTTATCCTACTGACGTCAAATTTATAGTATTGCTGTAAGCATATTATTAAACCATTGGGTCAACCGTATGTAACTGCTTCATTAAATTTCGATCTGGCCATGTAGATATGTGGTTCTTAAAAATGCACCATTTGCTTTCATTCATGATTTCTCAAAATTAGGATGATTATTGACTGTCAATAAATCACATACAACTTTGAAAGGACTGATGGATTGTGGTGCACTTACTTTTGTGCAGGAACTGTTCACAGGGACCATTTCAGATCGAAATATTAGTGAAATATGTGGATTCGACAAGAAATGTTAGAAAATGATGGAGTTCAGCTATGGTGAACCAGGAAATGCTATCATGGCAGAAAAGGGATTCACCATTGAGTCTGAAATCAAGAAATTGAATCTAGATTTAAATATTCCTGCACATGATTTGGCACACGGTCAAATGCCTGAGCCAGACTATTCCACAACAAGAAAGATAGCGAGACAACGTATTCATATTGAACAGCTGATCGGAAGAATCAAGGAGTATAAAATTTTGTCTGGTGTCATACTATGCAGCATTGTGTATCAACTAACCAAATATGGACCAATTGCTTACTCTAATTCAAGATTGAAAATTAAAAATGAATGATGCAACATATTCAGCAATTGTGAAAATTCAGTTCCATTGTGAATATCGTAATGCCTAATAGCATGCTACGGATCGTAATTGCGAGGTGCCATGGTCAATGTGTACCAACAGTGCATGTCTATTCATACTATATTTCAGTGGTGCGCATTGAAGCTCATTTAGATGCCCAATTTGTTGAATGAACGATTCTCCAGGTGAAATGTTCTAGGCTTATTTAAGTTTGGTGGAATGTTATAAAACTGAAGACACCAGATACACCAAAATCCACCTTGAGGCAGGAGTTGATCCGTTGCGAGTACGGTCGAGAGATTGGTTGTCAATCACAATCGAGCTCACTGATGCTGATGCAAATCACAATGTAGTACTTGTAGCTTCAGGTGCTGGATTGTCTTAATCAATGCATTTGCATGAGAGCATATATCAGAACCTAATGTGAAAATAAATCACGGTTACAATATCTATTGCAGGAGTCTCTGACAAAATGTCTTTTTCCTTACTTACCCTGTCTTACAAGTGCAAGACCAATCAATAATGGATTTTCTGAGAATGTGTGTTTCCATTGAGTGTGGTATCTCGCCTTTCCGCAAGTTGCGATAACATTATTGGCTGTTCACTAGAATATTGCGTCCACAAATAATGGGTTGTCTCCTCAATCTTTGTCTCTAAGTCGTGTACCTAGCGCTCCATGAAATACTTCGTAGCTTTCTCCGCGGTGTTAGAAGAAGATGCTGTTCCACTCAAATCCAGAAATTTTATAGAATCTCCATAGCTTTCAAGTTTCATAATCAATACACCAACATTGTGATGTGTGGAGTGTGGCAGCAGCTGTATTTTATAGCATATATTTCTGAACATGAGATATGCATGAAAATTTCGATCGAGGCCTGGAGCTCATGAAATCGTCAAAATATGCATTACCACAATCCTATATCATACTATACAACAATCGTCGCTTAATCCAAAAAGTTGTAAAAAATTCATGCATTTGGACACAGCACGCTGATGCGTACTTGCCACCATTCATGTTCATCCTAGACTAAAAGCTGCAACTACATACTACCTCTACGTTATTGCTATTCATTAAGGCCAGTCATTCCCAATTCAACGTAATTTTACTTAAAACATTCATTTTTCAACCTTTTCCCATAAGAGCTCATAGTAAGCTTGCCCGGCCTTGTTCTTTGTTTACATCTTGCTGCAACCTGATTGGTTCGTGTCAAAGGTCACGTAAGTGTCTATTGCACATGTGAGGATAGCAATACCTTAATAGTGTTACTGGCATTCAGCCGCTGTTCAATTGTAGTTCCAACAAACCGCGATAATAAACCTCAGCGGCGGGGAAATTTGTTAACTGATATAACTTGATCAACTTTACTTCTCAATTCTCAAATTTGTCGCCTGCAACATTACGTTGCGACGTGAGTGTGCATTTTACCTGCAGTGCTGGCACGCTACATAACAATTAACAATCGCAATGAGAATGGCTATGTTGGCAACTCTAATTTGTGAACGTGAACATCACTTCCATATGAGTTCATTTCTCGGTGGTGGGAATGCATACCTTGGTGTTAGAGGTTTATATAGGCTCCTAATCGTCCTCCGATCTGCAAAAGCAGAGTCTTACAAAAAGTGAGCCGTGCTATACGTTGGCATCTCAGGAATCAAAATAAGTAATATCGGTATGGTGTGAAATGATCATCGATGATGAAGACATGGCAAGAATACGACTACAAATAGAAACAGAAAAATGTCATCAACCTGCGTCGTGTCCCTGTTCTGCCTCCGGTTCTGATGGGGGTGACAAGTAAAAGGTGAACACCGTCGGCCACACCTCAACATCTCGGTCCAATTGCCCGAGTTTAGTTATCGCCGTTCTAAATGCTAGAATATGAGGGCAAACTAGCGTATCACACCCATTGACGGTGGAGGCCCAGTTTGATTCATGGCAGTGCAGTAGCTAGTTACGAAGCGTCACAGATTTATGAGATTCTCCGCCCCGATACGTCACTGTGCTCAGAGCGTATTTACAATAAAAAGTCAAAGTTGTTCGGATAAATTCAATGGAAAAACCAACAATGACACACTCAAAATTTGGATTTTTGTTATACTTCGACCTAGTTTACCACATTTGCTCGCGGCACACTTGAGCAGTCCAATTGGCACACTAGTGTGCCGCGGCACACCGGTTGAGAACCACTGCTTTAGAGTCTGTCTAAGACAGTGGGCCTCAACCCTATCACCAGCGCCCCCCTGCGGGCGATTTTGATTTCAAACGGGGCGGAAACACTCAGGGGCGATATGGGGGGGCACTGGGACGTTATGGGGTGCCGAATAAAATTGGAATAACAGGCAGATGGTGTAGTAGTTCTCATAGTGATACATAGTTTTATAGTTCTATATATGCTTGAGATGCTGTTGTAAATTTAATTTTGATAAAATTCGTCAATTATTCAAAATTTTCGTCGCGCTTTGCGCGAAATATATAGACGATGAATTTGGTGTTTCCGCGAATGCAATGGTTACTACATCTCATCTAAAATCGATTTACGTGTCATGCGCGTACTTTTAGATAGAAAAATCTCCTTTAACACAGTTCAATCGCACTAGATTAAGGTTACCATGCGTCCGGTAATTCCCGGACATGTTCCGAATTTCACTGTAAAAACTACGTCCGGGTGGAAATTGTAAAATATGCCTAAATTTCCGGAATTTTGAAGGCGTGAAATATTCTCAATTTTTTCGTAAATTAACATAAATTCATGAAATCACAATATTAATTTTAAGCAGATTTATGCTATTTGAATTTTTTTTCGCGCTGCGCGCAATTTAGAGTAACGTATGTTGATATTAATATGGGGACCACGCACCGTATTCGCAAAAGTGCGAAATAAAAGTCACCATCATTTACTGAAATAAATCTAATTTTAATCGCAATTATAAGAAAACGGTATATACCTCGAGTTGATTGAGGACGTTTGGATGCTTTAGTCAAAGATAGTTGTTCCAAACCTGAGAGTCGTTTGCCGTTATTCCGGGGATCGCAAAGATGTTAGTCGGTATCAGCTTCCAAAATAGGCCGTGAGTATGGGCTTGCTGACCTTTTTTAGTAATCATCTTATCAAGTTTTGAGCTGGACAACGGAACATTTTCAAATTGGAAATAAGGTCGCGACCATAAAAAATTGAAAACCACCGGATGTGCAACCTGGCGGTGCATTTTATAGTAACATATGGAAGCACCAATGTTATTTGCAGAATTAATTCACAAAATTTAACAACCAGATGCATATAGTAAACACCCAAGAAGTTGCAGCGACTACTCCAAGGTGACCCTAAGATCAGTGCCTTTTTGGGCGGAAGGGCCTGGAAAATGGTGTTTCGGACCTGGTTACATCACAAAATCAGATATCCACATCGATCAAACACAGCTAACAGTATAGTAGGGCTGTCAAACACACGACAGACGATTTCATTCGTCCCTTGAAGAAACCGGTTGCAGACCCAAGCAAACACCGGAGCTCACATTCGAGATGGCTCAATTCAGAGCCTATATGTTCCATTCCACTCCTGTATACAGTTGATGGGCGAAGTTTTGCTAGTGTGACGTCATATTTACTGACAATGTGTTTACACCTCATTGTAAATCTCGCTAGTAGTCTCTAAAGAGTGTCCGGAATTTGAACCACAAAAATATGACAACCCTACACTAGATAGAGAGGGTCCGACAATATGTTTTGAACTAGGTATTATGAGTTGCAGCCAGAGGTGGTCAAAGTAGTCACTGTCGCTACTCAAGTAGAAGTAGAAGTAACTCTGGAATTTCTACTCAAGTAGAAGAAGGAGTGTTGGTTCACAAGTAAGTAAGTAGGTATTCTAGGCTTAGTTTTGCCTACAAAACTGAAAACTGTCAAGTAGAAGTAGAAGTAGTCTAAAATCATAAATACTTAAAAAGTAGTGTAAGTCGGCAAAATCTACTTCAAGTACTTCAAAAAGTAGAAGTACTTTGTTACTGACCACCTCTGGTTGCAGCACACTGCGTCTCGAAATCTGGAAGCGTGGTTCTATTCCACGTTCGAGAGTGAGAGTCACTTGTACAGTAGACAATATTTCAAGCTTCCTGACTTGAGGGATTAACTAAATATCCTTGTTTTGGAGAGCTACAAAATACAACGTCACTGAATCGGGGTGTGTGTGCATTGGGCTCAAGCCAGATAGATACGAGCCCGCTGAGAC
>ATSW01010809.1:0-14262 GCA_000444245.1 Botryllus schlosseri
TTCGTGTACCCTACTCTCTGCCTGAAGCCTGACGAACCACCAATTCAAATCCAAACTGAAAACGAGCGCCCTCTACCGTAACGAAGGTGGTGACCCCTCTGCCTCACAGGGAAATATGCATATTTCATTGAAATATTACCCTTAAACTTAGTGTTGGGTCAAGTGAGTAATATTATTTTACATATACCATGATTTAACGTGATCTCTAAACGTACCGATGGTTTATGAATGCAAAATTGATGATAAATTACCAAGTATAAATTTTTTGAAAATAAGCCGCAGTGGCGAAGTGTTACATATAAACGGAGAAATACGCAGAAGCGTTGCGACGATAATGGCCCAATGCGTTTATATGCCCCAAAAGTGTGTCTGTACGCAGAAAAAAGTGTTATGAAGTGTTCAATACGACCTTGCGGATTTACAGTGTAGATTCCTGAATGCTGCAGGCCCACCTCTTTGTCGTAGGATGTTACGAGATCTTGTTTGGGCAGTTGGCAGCGGATCTCTATGCCATTCGGTTTCATCCTTAGCAATCCAAATGCTATCAACATGTTGAGACGTGGCAGGGTCATCTTCAACACTCTCGTCTGGGTCGTATTCTTCTTCCTGTTCTACCACCATTTCTTCTTCAATGTCGGACGCTTCTTCAATGCCATCATCTGCTTCTGGTATGTAGTTTTCATCGTCAGATGCAACATATGCGCCTTCCTCATATTCAGAATCAGATTCTTCAATCATACGCCTCACTTCATCGGCCGTATATCTGAAAGGCAGCAAAAAAGTAAATAAATGTGTATAATGTTTCTTTGTGAAATACCGGTAGGCCTACTACAAAAATAGGCTATAAGCTGGACACAAAATGATACTGACCTCAATCGTCGTGTTCTTCGATTATCGTAAATGCTAGATTCAGCATCACCATCACTCATGATTTCTTCACCAATCTACAGTTTACACCTAACTAATTCCGGCAGAAAACTTACCAATTCCTACTAGTCCTACTCAAATATAATCAAAAACTCTAATACTGCACGTGCCTTGTCTTATCTAAGGCAAGAGACGAAGGGAGAGGAAACGAAGTGGCATGACGATAGCCGATCGCAGGGGCAGAAAGGATGATAAAAATAAAAGGGGAATGGAGAGAGAACTGGTGCAGCAACACGTGCTATACTTCCCTAGAGCACAGTATTTAAACGCTCTGACCAATAAATACGGCATACCGTACAAAAAATACAACTAACTTGGAAATTTCAATGGAAAATGTACGTGGGTACAATTGTACCCATGCCGCCTGTTAGCGGTGTGAAAATATGCAGTCTGACAAAGGATCAAGGATAATCCGAGAAATATCAACGAAAAACTCCAATAACTTCGCTTCTACTAGTTGGAATTGAGTCAAATTTGTTTTGCAACGTCTTTGAAGACAGCTCAACAATTTCATGGGGTTGACAGAAAAAATTTTCCTATTTAAATTAAAAAATTTAATTGGATCTGCGGAGCCCTATCCTTGTTAGAATTGAACCAAATTTGGTTTGCAGCGTTTTTTAGGGTAACCTGACAATTTGATAACTGAACGAATGGAATCCAGAAAAATAAGTTATTTTTGAACAGCCCTAGTGTACAGGTTCAAATCCACAAGTCTGCTTCTGATCGTTCAGCATCATCAGGGAGTCGAATCATACATCTGGAGCTTCACTGGTTTGGAGTGCATTGATGTTCACTGACATCGAGTATCTTGCATGTTTATTTGTTTGTTTTGATATTCGTGGTGTCTCGATTACATTGGTCATGTTACACCAGGCCGATATTCTTCATTTTTGATTCCGTATTTACCGACCTGTAGCACGGCCCACTTCTCGGCTTTGTATAAGAGACCGCTTACGCGGACCATGTGACGAGGAGGAGCCTTGACAAAGATCCAACACCTAAGTAGGAATTCTGGAGTCGACCTCGGTCGGACTCGAAGCCGCAACCGATTGTTGTGCAGCTGTGGATTTTACCACTACGCTATCTCGCCACACTATCTGTGCTTACCTTGCATCTTTCGTCGTAGTTATTTCGATATGTTTTGTATTGCGGTTAACCGTTGTCATTTACTGATTTTGACTCTCTTCATCAATATCGTTGAGAACGAACCGAAATCAAAGGTTTATTGATGTGAGAGTGCTTATATACTCACGACAGGTGTTTCAACGCCGAATGGACGGTTCAGAAGACTTTTATCGAACATGGGAAGATTACATCGGGGGTTTCGGGAACAAGCGTCGCGAATTTTGGCTAGGTATCTCTATGAAGTGATTAAAATTCATGTTTACTTGTTCCATTATAGGATCCATCCTCACATCATCCAATTAGGAGCTGCATATGAAGATTTTCTACTAGTGTTCGGCGTAAATAGGCTGTGTTATTCATTCAAAATTGTAGTGTGATGTTTCTAGGCCTGGATTAAGCGATTCGAGAAATAATTATAATGATCCCAGTCGCGTAGTAAAAGTTGAGCATTTCGAGTAACGAAAATAAACACTTACACGCCGCGAATAATATATCATCGAAAAAAATCAGAGTCACGACACTGTATGTCCGCGTTTGGAGCCTGTAAACATCGGCTATCCATATCTCAGCATCGCAGAACATGTTGCACAAGGACACGAATATTCATGAAAGGTGATTACTGCAAACTAGACATCGATCCTTACAATGGTCGCAATGCACCAGGAAACAGTCATTGTTGAGAAATATGAAATGATTTCGAATGAGATGTATCTGGCACCATCTTTTTCGTCGCACTAAACATCCATACAGTCTTTCAATTTTCAAGTCATATTACTGCTATGACATCATGCTGGGCGGATTCGAATCGGATTCGAATCACCAGGTAGGCCTACTCGGTTATGCCGAGCATGTTTAGAATGTTATGGTTGAATCACCAGTTTTGTTGGTGAGGAGTTTGTTTTCTAATTGCAACCCCGAATGTCCCGAATCCTGCGTCTTCGGTTTGATTTTGCGATTGATTGTAATCAACGACGTGCATGATATGCAACCATGCAAAATGTTTCTTTGCAGTAACTAATTCCATGAAAATAATCTAAACGTCCTTGACATTGTTAGATCGTCTTATTTACGGGCACACTGTAACTTTCCGTCAACTAGCAATCTCTTCCGACGGAATAGAGCGGCATGGGACGAGAACTGCCTGTCTGAAATTTACCATATTGGTCGTACAATGTTTTGTTTCACTAAAATTGTATCTATGTCTCTATCTCAACTACCTGTCTACATACAATTGTGATTACACGTTGATTCTCACGTCCATACAATAATATAATCAACAATCATGCCATGCCATGTAATCTGTGTTAATTTAGGCCTCGAAACAATCCACCGCATAACGAGGGATGGCACACAGGAATTGAGAATCGATATGATTACGAACAATGGAACACGATTGTACGCAAAATACAGGTAAAATTGAAATGGCGGTGTGGAATCACGAAACCGCAGTAATTTCGTATGATTGTCGATTATCACACATGTTAAGTCAATCTAGGACTGATGGCGTAATTTACTTAGTGCTTTAAAAGTATATCTACAATTTCTTGTAATCCGATGTTGGAGTTATAATAGGGTTACGATGCGCGCCGATTTCACCAGACTTGTGTCGGATTTTCAGAATTTCTATGGGCTGCAATGTTTTTGACGTCGCGGTCATTCTCAGCCAATAATTAAATCAGCGCTTTAATTAACACTAGAACTACCGGAACTTCGAACTATCTAGTCTAGAACTACCTAGTGGCGTTTTTCACGCATGTTGAAATTTTTCCGATTAAACGCATTCAAGCGGGCTAAAAATCAGCGCAAAGCTCAACAAACGGCATCTGAAACCATTGTTTATTGCGCTCACTGCTATTTGCAATATTTTGGACACACTTTAGTGCAACACTTATATCAAATCGCTGTTTTTATTTTTGGTGTAACATATCAGTGTTGCTTTGATGCGCATTTGGTATTTGAGCACGTTCTTTAAAAATTTGGTGTAGGTAGGTTCCATCATCATCATCATCATTGGTTTATTAGCAATTTTATCAGTTCAATACACCACAATACACCAGATCCGCTTTAGCCAAATCACTATACTTGGTTCTTGCATATCACAAAGCTCATCAGTAAAGATTTGCAGAATGCAATCTCGCGACTAATCCTCGATTTGCATATTTTTATAGTATCGGCCTTTTGGCAAGTGGAAGATCAATCACATTCTATGAAAACATGCACGGACCATCGTCGACTAGCTGGTACCCTTATATAATACTGCCTTACAACCTGGTGAATAACATCCCCCTAGTTTTGTTTCTTTATTACATTTACCTGTCACTGGTTTCTTGTTTGTGTTGTTTCTGAAGGAAACAGTTACCTCCTGTTGAAGTGGACTCAATATATATGTGTACTGTACAACTTCGATCTCTACACTGGCATCTCGCCGTTACGCTTATCGACGAGATGATAGTTTTGAAAAGTGTGGCTACATGAAGCTGCTTGTTCTCCTTCTGGGCCTGGGTAGCTCCAAGCAACTTTTGACAATAATGTCCACTGCGACGTCTTTTTCTTTACCAAGCGTATACAGCCACATTCACGTGACATTGTTTCAAGATGGATTACATCAGACTCTTTACATTACTATGCTTGGCAAATATATAGATTATAGAAGAGGTGTCTTGTCTTATCCTTGCCTAAATATGAGACGCCCTTGTACAAATACTTTGTAGCAGCAGCGTCCACCATCTGACAATATACCCCTATTATTTTCTGGCATTTTGACCATGTAATAAATGAAAACAAAATTATCTTTATTGAGTCTGCATCTTTTTTACTCCATATGTCAATAGAAAGTTCATGACTTCCATAAACCTGTTCCTCGAAAGGGTCTGACTAAACATAATGCATTCATGCACTCAATGTCCTCATATGCATTCAATTTACTAGATCCAGCCCCCTCCCCCCGAAGATCCATCTCGTATACTAAAGCAAATGCCCTTCGTCCTTGTACAACCCTAGTATATTAGTATGACCAGTGCAAATGTCAGCTTGGTCTAGTGGTACATTTCAATTGTCATGTCCTGTAACACGCTGAGCTTCAGAGCTCCAAATGCAAATTGCAGCTGTTTCTTGTCCTTCGTGATATGGCCAGAAAACTCCTCAACTAAGGCAATGGAACGGCAATCCTAGTAGCTGGTGGCAGTCAATGTGCTGATCAAAGTTTTTGCGGCAATGAAACTAGGTTACTCCTTCTAAGCATCCTGATATTCAAGAAAAACATCTGAAAGACGCGAGTTTCTTCAATAAATTGATGATTTTTTCGTCGTAAAGTCGAATAAAGTCTTCTACCGAATGTTTTTCAAGTTAATATTTACTCTGGTTCCTTTAATAGGTAATAGTAGAATAATACCCCAAGAAATTAAATATTAGTTGGACTAACAGTTTCCACTCATTGTGCACGGAGATGGCAAACTAATCCCAGATGTCACAGGAATGAAGAGACTCTTGAGTGTTGACGGACTGCCTATGCTGGTGACAAATACTGGCCAATCACAGCTACTACTCAGCAGTGTTGGGATGACTCGAGTCAGACTCGAGTCACCTTTTTTATATGACTTGATTTGACTCGAGTCACTTTGCTAAAATGACTTGATTTGACTTGACTCGGCGCATCAGAAATGCGGATTGACTCGTGACTCGAAGCAATATTCACGAGTCAATTTCAAGTCATCAAGTTTAATCGGGTTCGATAACAATCACTGTATCTTGCATGTGTTCGGATTGTTCGTGAGACGCTGGTGTAACCCGTGAGAGCGACCAATCATTCAATGATCGTGCGTTTTACTGAGCCTCCATTGTCCTCCCACAAATATATTGACCACAAGCGAAGTGATCGAAGCTTACAGCTTACGTTGTCGTAGACTAGTATAGTAGAGTAATTTTATAGCAGAATGTTTATTTCTGTTCTCCGTTCTTACCTTAACCAAACTTCTTGTTTTATTGAAGTTGAGTCGAATACAGTTCACATCGTCCTCAACCGTTGGCGCAGGCTCGAATTGCATCATATCAATTTGTAAATGGGTAATGTATTGCATCTAATCAATTCGTTTCTCATTCAATATTTTGACTGGTGACTATAAACTGAGGCTATGCAATTATACATACGTAGTTTAGCAGTTCTAATCATATGTGAGCAATACTGCGCCTTCTTCCGTGTATATTTAACTCTATATTCGTTCAACTCAATCCGTATTTCAGACAGGTAGCAAAATGCCATGACGTAGCATACCTCATACTTCGAAAAGGCAACTTGACTTGAAATGTGACTTGACTCGAGTCACCTCCAAAAATTGAGTGACTTGACTTGACTCGAGTCACCTTCCAACATTGATTGACTTGACTTGACTCTAGTCAAAATGTGCAATGACTCGTGACTCGAAGGTAGTGACTTGATCCCAACACTGCTACTCAATCCCAAAGTTACCATCTAGGATATGAAAAGCACAAGCTGAGGCTATTTTTTCTATTCTGAAGACGGGGGTTTAAAGAAAAAGATCCAGAGAATATGCCCTCGATGCCGATGCCGATCGGCACTAAAGAACCTGCATTCTTTCAGAGCAGATACTTGGCCTGCATCAGGAAGACCTGGTAAATTCATCTGCTCCTGATGTTCTCTTGTTCAAGTGCTTCAAAAGAAGATGATGTTATATTGACCACACTACATTTGTGGACTCGTCAACTGATCATTATACATCCTATGCTGTGACTGACATGAGAAATGAGATTGCGAAGTTAACCCATAGGAGACAGCTGTAGACAGCTGTGAAAGTCACTCAGACGAGAGGTCATTACAGAGAACTACTGAAGCTGGCCTTTTATTCCTATTTCGAGCCATCCACTTTGAAACTCCCGGAGCCATGCACCAAGACCTATGGGATGGCGGAAGTGATCTGAACTTTCAAATGTTTGGATATTTCGTTCACAGTAGTTATCGAAATAGCATCGAAGGTTTTAGGAACTCTGTATATTCTATGTCGTATCCACGTTGAAGCATGGGCAACAGCCAACATTAATGTGAAGGTTTTAAGCTGCTGAGGCAGCTGCAGAAGTATCATGCGAATATTGTCGAAATATCTAAAGCTACAGTGAGGAAGATGGTAGGGCAACCGTGGTTTCCGATTGCGGGGGGTTGATTGGCGTGGCGTTGTTTGATGACAACCTGAACAAGTGAACGAAGGATAAGATAGTTGTTGCTATAAAAGAGACGGAAGTGAAGAATAATTATTAGAGTGTGAAATTATTAACTTCAAACACATTCCAGAGAAGATTTAAATCGACAAAGAATACAACACTTATTTTAAGAAAACTTACGTTTTTGCGATGGTTTTCTTGAATATCCGGCAGCTCAGTTGAAGAAGCAGTCTAGTTTTATTGCTGCAAAAAAGCTTCACACTCGAAGTGTTTGTCTCCAACGACCACACAGAACGTCCCACGTAATGATTGGGGATGTCTATGGCCATCTCACAAAAAATTAGAAGCAACTGCAGTTTGCATTTGGGGTTGTGGCTGACCTCCGCAACACCCTCCAGCAGAGCTTACTTGACAAAATAAAATGCTACTAGTCATTATGGCACTCCTGCCAATTAGGGCTAGGCAAAATCGAGTACCTGGGTGATTCGATTCTGAATCACGTATTATGCTTCGAGTCGAGTCGAGTATTCGAGTATCACTCATTATGACGTCATAACATAATATACTACTTCAAAGTTCAAATATGTACCTTTTATGCCACCACAAATAATATAATGCCTGTTATCCATCATATTAAATACTTTGGTAACTTTTCGACCCTACCGATTTCATTGCACTTTGTGACAATGTTGTGGGTTGATTTCGGAAATGTGTTATTTCCAGTGACAATAGTAGCTTTGGACTATATGTTTCGTATGCTAGGATAATTCCAATCAAGGTTTCAAGGCTTCCACAGTGGGAAATAGTATTGAAGCCATAATTCTAGTTGATAAAATATCTTTCGGTGGCTATAGGAGCGTATAATTTCTGTACTCGAAAAAATCGTATTTTACTACTCGACTCGAATCTTTACAATATTTACTCGATTCAGATTCGAGTACTCGAATCAATGTGCCCAGCCCGACTGCCAATGATCAGCTAATACCCAGACAAGTTAATCCCGGCTTTCTAGGGTTGACCAAATAGAAACTATGAAGTAACCGTATGTGTTCTATACCTAATATGGGTAGAATTTCCGATCCATTGAGCCACCTCTAAACATTATTGAATATCAATAAAATTTTACACGTGGTGTTTTTTAACCAAAAGGAACATTTTGGCAGTGTCAGACCAACAACTTTCCAAAATTCGTTTTTAAGGACCACCCTATTATACATGAATATCATTTATATTGATATTACCTAACGGTATGAACCTGAAAACGGGAGTAGGACTTGTTTTTACGATAAGTCTATGTGACCGAGCGAATAATATCTGACTAAATAGTTAATAGAAGTTTCGCATACCGTAAAAAGTAAACTATTTCTGCAGAAAGTTCACCGTTGGACCGGCATCGGACTTTTATCGAATTTCTGTCAGCGGATATTCCGGGAATGCGACGGACAGCTTCGCATCCTATCATAACAACCGGCAATTTTCAGCCAAAAACGCAGATCATGACTCGCATGATACGAATCATTGCGCTCAAAGATACAATGGTGGCTGGTGGTATAGTAATTGTCACTATAGCAATTTGAATGGCATCTACAACAGCCTTTCAAATTCTGGAGTCGTGTGGAACGATCGGGGAAACAGAAATAGGGACATGTACATGATATTTTCTGAAATGAAAATACGCACAAAATATTGAATGTCGATCTGAGTATAATCGCCAAACTATCTATTCACGGACCCTAAAAAGACTCCCATCTCCTTTCTTGCTTAGAAGCTATCAGTTATTCCATGATTTCACGTACTGCATGAAGGTATCAAAATAACAATTACAATTTGTCATCAATCATTTCGGAATGTATAGTGCTTGCGGCGTACCGCATCTTATCTGAAATAAATCTTGTGAATCATGACTATCGTCGCAAAATATTTTAGTCACGACTGGGTGTAGTCGATTTTGCAAGTCGATGGGTCGAGGTAGCCGGTTGATAATAATATGCTGATACTAATATTTCAGCGCTGCCCGATATGATGTCATTTGAGACAACTCGTTGTTAGATTAAAATGAAGATCTTCCATGATTTGTAGGTGCCGCGACGGGTTGAGACCAGGGTTGTTATGACCTAAATCGCGATTTTTTTGTGACTTGAGTTGACTCGAGTCATTCTCTTAAAAATAAAAATTGACTCGACTCGAGTGAATTTGTGTATTGACTGGACTTGTACTCGAGTCATTGCGCATTACTCGGACCAAGTAATATGACTTAAGACTGGGTCTACCAAGTCAAACATTTCATTGTAATTCCAAAAATAGTCAAGTTATCAAATTATTATTATTATTATTCGTGTTTACTAGGGCAAGTTTTTGCAACTTTTGCAACTTTTTTTGCAGCTTCCGGCAGTCTGATAAATATTCAGAAGTTATGTAGCATGGTGTGTTAAGCTGTTCGGAGGATTCTTATATTGCAACTTTTCGCAACTTTTGTTAAATTTTTCATGCAACTTTTTGTAACTTTTTCGATTTTGCATGAAACTTTTTGCAACTTTTTTCTATTTTTCATGCTGAATTTTGCAGGCTTTTTTCGAATTTTCATGCAACTAACTTTTTACTGGAAATATTTGGCACTATACGTAAATAGATAGCTTGATTATTTCACTGTCGGTAAAATATGAGGCACTTTCTGATCTGAAGTACATTGAGGCTAGACCGCCCAAAATTATATTTTTACTGCGTCAATTTTTCAGGCTATTAACTTTTTTTAAGTCGCCAACACTGAGTTTTGCTACAATGTCTAGGATACGCATCGATTCGAGTATCTCATACATTTCAAGGAACCTGTCCACAAATGCAACTTTTAGTGCAACTTTGTGAAAAATAAATGCAACTTTTTACTGCAACTTTTCTGAAAAAATAAATGCAACTTTCCATAAATGCAACTTTGACTGCACCAAACACTTGCCCTAGTGTTCACCCATTCCAGGGATATCTAGAAGTTCTAGATATCCCTGACTCATTCAGCCCATCTCATTACTGCATAGTTTAAATAGAAGTTACATGAGCTCATTACCTCCAACTACACCTCTGTTCAGTTTACACAGACGAAGCCTTTTTCAGCTCATATCGCATAGTCCGTAGGCTACTCTGCGAGATAGTTTTCGATAAAAGCAAGACTGCAACAAAAAGACACATTACATAATTAATGGTGATATATAGAATGAATAAATGAGGCTTACATAATAGGGTTGTTCAAAAATAACTTTTTTTTTCAAATCTCACTCGCCTACTGATTAAATCGTGAGGTTGTCCAAGAAAACGATGCACGCCAAATTTGACTCAATTCCAACCAGTAAAGACCGTGCAATCTTGAATTGAAAATTTTAATTCATTATTAAAAATTAAAAAAAAAAAATTCTCGAATTTTTCTGTCAACCCCATGAAATTGTTGAGCTGTCTTCAAAGACGATGCAAAACAAATTTCAGTCAATTCCGACTTGTAGAAGCGGAGTTATTCGAGTTTTTCGTTGATATTTCTCGGATTATCCTTAATCCGGGGATTATCAACGAAAAACTCAAATAGTTCCGATCGGATATGGCAAATGAAGTAGTTGACCAGCCGGATTCATGAATCGATACAGTAATCGCGTATTTATCCACCTGACCAAGTAATAAATCGTATTTAATGTAAACTTCAGGATTATAGCATATACTATAGACCGGGGGTCACCAACCTTTTTGCAACCAAGGGCTACTTTTGGGTATTGATTGAAGCGACGGGCTACCATTTACTCCCACCGTTTACCCGTGCCAGACACAATTTCCGCTTTGATATTCATAGCATTGGGCAGGTATCGCATAGCGGTAAGACTTCTAAGAGATTCTTTTAAATAAAAACATCTCATTTCAACCAGTTAGCCACTAAGACTTTTTAAGAAATCACGGATTCCTTCGCACCATTTTTATATAAATTATATAACAACTGCAAGCTCAGATTTTGAAATAAATCTCGTCACACGCTAGACTGGACATCCTGTAATCTGTTTCTAAACCAATCAGTGGGAGGCCTGGCATTGCATGCTATCAACTAGTGCGCTGTACTCTGGTATGTAACTTACACTGCAACTCAGAGTGAGTGTTCCAGATGTGCATTAGTGAGGCGCGTTCTGTGGTTGTTATCTGAAGAATGTCGTGTCCGCAATGGCTGATTCAAAACGGAAAGTTGAACTAAACACGCTTGCAACCTTCATAGCTGCTGCGCAGTGCGCATGCACCACTGTAATTTTCCGTGTCAACAAGGCACCAAAAGTTTGCTGCAGCCCCGTGGGCTTTGAGGTGGAGGTGATTTTGCAGTGGTACAATTTCAATCTCCAACTGTTCAGCATCCAGACATGACAGATTTCATTTTACCTGACAGCAGCATCGATTACAGAAAGTTAGAAACATGGTACTATAAATTGCGTCAAGTGTAAGAGAGACAAGTTGTGTCAAAAGATGCAATACACATTGGGCATACTGCATCTGCTAGTACGTCACGGCCATTTACTACCGGATAGTAATGTTTTTTACTACTTTGGCATTGTCCGGGACGTCGAGCTACCATAACGGAACCCCCCACCCTTTCAAGAAGACCGTGGATGGCATGCCCTCATATCGCATGTATGGGCAGTACGCCGTAGGCCTATCCTACGTCTTCGATATCTTGTTATTCTACTACATGTTGGTATATTACTAATTGTAATTGGGGATATTTGATATCATCATTTCAAGTGAATATATATATGTATTGTCATTTCTAAGTCATATGTTATAGTGTGATTTAAACAACAACAGCTAAATCACTCAATTTATATATTTAAAAGCTCACTGGTGATAATCTGACGAATATTGGCAGATGCTGCTATTCGATCTATTTTTAGAACAGTCTCGCGGGCCACTCATCTGGTCCTCGCGGGCTACCTGGTGTTCGCGGGCACCAGGTTGGTGACCCCTGGTATAGACCAAAAACAATATTTATTGAATTTATTAACGTAATAATGTACTTCAATAGCTGTTGTAGTCAATGAGGCATCTGTGGTCGATCAAAGTTGTCAACAAGTTATTTGGATTCTGACTGCCTTTCGGACGTATAAAACCTTATTAGAAACTGCACTTAAACATAAGTTTGATTGAGACGCAGTTTTGTCTTGGTAATGTCCATATAGTCGGAAATATTTGGTCGTAAATGTATGTCGATCCGAATTGAACAAGGAGTTTCAAGGTCATCTTTTTCAATTTGGCAAATACATATTCATTCAGTGACTTATAAAATTTGTCTTTGTTTTCATATTGGAATTTATCTTTGATGGTAGAAACTCTTTGCGGGCCGCTCAAAATCCTGTCGCGGGCCGTAAGTTGTCCGCCCCTGCTCTAAGGAGTTAGTATCAGTTGGACGAATTTGAGGATCAATCCAAGACTGTTGAAATGAAAATATTACTTTCAAAAATTTGCAATACAAGTGTTCTATTCAGTATTCACGCATGTATCAGACTGGACACAGTGGTTGCTTTCGGCAATGAGTTGGAGGAGGGTTTGTTCGATTATGTTCACTATAAGGACAGTCTCATGTTTAAAATAAGGTCAGTCGTTGACACTTGGACATCGTGTTAGGGAGGGGGGTGTTCGGACATCATGCCGGGGGTGTTCGGACAGTGTTGCCACTAGTACATCGTCTCTAGGATATGTTGGCGCTGCGACTAACGTTATTGTGAATACAAAGACTGACTTTATTTTGAACCTTATTGTGAACATGAATTTCCTGATTATGAACATCCGACTTACCTTATTTCAATAAAACTATATTTATTGTGAACACAACCAACTAGGGTTAGATTATCTGGATAACGGTTAACCGTTTTTTTTTTATTATCCGATATCCGGATATAAATCTGTCGGTTAACCGGATAAAATAGTATCGTTAATATTGTGTTTTAAACTTTTAGGAAGCTTCAATAAGTTGTATTATTATCAGTGTTTCTTGCGGTCAGTTAGCGAGAAGCGTGTCGCCAATTAGCGGGATACGTCAATGCACTGTGTAACGCGACGGAACCTCCCGCTGAGAAGATCGCCACATTAGGTGATTGATTATGCCGCGAACTCGGCTATCGCTGCTGGCCTGGTTTTCGAGTCTTCAACAAGCCTATAGTTCCGCGGGCAGAATCACATCTGCAATGGGCTCTGTGGACCTGGACATTATATCATCACTTGCCTACATAATCGCATCTGCATTGGCTTGGTGCTCACGATATTATTGCTGGCCTGCACAATCGCATCTGCAATAGGCATGGTACGAACGATATCATCGCTGGCGTAACCAAACCATAGTCTCGGGCCTGGCATGCGTTGGCTCCTATCTCTTGGGGGCTTGGAGACAATATGCCGCTGAGATTATTATGATCAGCGATTGTGATTAATGAGTGACATTGCGAAACTGAATGACATCGAATGTTCGCATTCCGGAAACATGTTCGTGCGTGCAAGCGTAATTGATTTCCGCTGTTATTAAATTCGAAAAAAATCGAAACCACCTCGTTTTATTTAAAACACTCCCCCTATTTTTCGGCTGGCTACGGGCCTGATCATGTGAATTTCTCAAGGAGGAATTAGAGCGAGCTATCATGTCGGCCTCAATTCCAGTATCAGCTACTCGTCCATCCAGTACTGGACACCTAAACAGAAGAATGGACAAAAAGGAAGCGCTGCTTACTATATTCGGCCTTGCCTACCATAATTCAGCCCATTTTGTGGAAGCACAAAGAGCATTTAATACGTGTGGACTGTTTGTTACAAAACTCCGGTCCAGGCTACAGGATGCCACTATTTATGCGGTGTGCTTTATATGGAGGGAGCTGCAATTACACTGTGTAATGATTTTGCGATCCATTTTTCATGCAGACCTCGAGAAATCGATTATCTCACTTAGGATTCACTATCCGGTTAACCGGTTAGCTAAATTCCAAATATACGGATATATCCGTTATCCGGATAGTGAAAATTATTGATATCCGAACTAAC
>ATSW01010810.1:0-17306 GCA_000444245.1 Botryllus schlosseri
AGTCTCAGTATTTTGCTAACCCAAAACTTTCGACTGCAATAACTTCGATTTTACCAGTTGGAAGTGGACGAAAGTTGTTATGCATCGTTCTTTTAGGCAACTTAACAATTTCTTGGGGTTGACAGTAAAATTTGAAAAACTAAATGTTTGAACAGCCCTAAGCCGCATAAACAAACCCTTACAAACCTCTCCACAGTCTTCTTTGAAAGTTCTCTCCAAGTCGCGTTGACATTTTGTAGCTTGCTGACGTGAACTTCTAACAAAGGCAAGTCGTAGCCGAGGTTGTTGAGGTCATCGAGCGATTGAGAATACGTTTTAAACGTCTGCAACTGGATTCTCACTTCCTCCATTCGGCTCTGAATCAGCAACAATCATGAACAATTAGAGAAAATATACAATGAAAGCGACCGTCCAGCGTTGGTCAGTAATGAAGTACTTCTACTTTTCATACCGCTCAAGTAGTTCTATTTTTAGACTACTTCCACATCTACTTGGAACAGTATTTGGGGTAAAAACACACTCTGCCACATTTCAGAGAAAAATATTCGACCAACTTGACAACATATCATGGGATTATCTGTAAATAAATACTTCAACTTTATTAAAGTACTCCACTAGGTTTTGAATATTTGCATTATTTGGTCAAGTGATTACGTTTTTACACTACTAACAAACGGACCAACCTCCAACAGCGTTTCAGCAATTGCCGAGTCATCTCGATCCAAAACATCCGCGGCTTCCAGAAGCCAGGACTCGACGAAGTTCAGTTTTTGCTTGAATTCGTTAATTTGGAGCTTGACTCTGCCGACTTTTTCAAGGCCGGCTTGAAGACGGTGTGCAGCATTCGTGATAGATTTCTCAACCCTGGCATAGTGAGTACTATATGTATAAGAGAGATCTCTTTACCTGACATGAATTTCATTGATAATTCCATATACTCTGTCTTGATAACCAATATCTATATCTATATATAATTTTACTATATATATATATATACTATAGTTTGCCTTACCTTTCACATTGTAGTCTGCACGTTTGAGACGAAGCAGATACCGACGAAATTTGGTTCAATTTTTCAGGGAAAGACGACAATTCCGGCAATGATTTCTCAAGTTCCGCGCACACATGAAGCAATTCCTTAGGTTTAAATTCAGATATTACTCAAACCGGATCAGATATTATGTTCGTAATATTAGTTACGCTAACCTGTGCTTTCACTTCACAATGATGAGGATTTTCCATTATCGCAACACCAGACAGAACTTCCTCAGATTGTGACGCGACAGTGAACAGTCTGTTTTCCACGTGTTGATAAAGGTTTTCGTACTGCTGCCAGATTTCAGAGCTTTTTCGAAGATGAGAAATTAATTTTTCTACGTCGGAGCAAAGTTGGTTCCATCTGCAAATACAATGAAGGTTTTCAACCATTTGGAAAACACTGGATGGTAAAAGTTGTCACTGTGTCTACTAAGTAGAAGTGGAATGAATTCCGTAAATTTCTATTCAATTGCGAGTAAAAGTATAAATTTTAGAGAATTTGAAGAATAGTTCAAGTGCAAGGAGAAAATGAAATGTCTGAAAAGTGCTCAATGGGATGTTAAAAAATTGCTTTTTTCTCCGGATTCCGGGGATTCACTGATTAAATTGTTAGGCTGCCTAAAAAAATCTGCACAATAAGTTTGGGTCGATTCCAACTGGTAGATATCAACGCACGGGAATTTGAAAATTTATAATAAAAAATTGAACAAAAAATTCCCAAATTTTAATGTCAACCCCGTGGAATTGTTGATTTGTCTACAAAAAAACGATGAAAAACAAAATTGGATGCAATTCCAACCCGTAGAAGCGAAGTTATTTGAGTTTTTCACTCATAATTCTGGGATTACCCACCGTCCAGGCCATTTTTGCGAATCCGAAATTTTGAAATGCAAACACTTCGACTATTTTCAAAATCGACTAATTCAAAATGTCTAATGATACTACAAATAGCTAAAATAATCGAAAATACTTTCAGTTACAGTGATACAGGGGATATTTCAAGGGGCTCTTATGACAGTTTTACTTATAAAAATGATGATGATCAGTCACAAAACTACTTTCTACTAGACAAAGTCCAAATTGCAAAAAGACAGTGGAAGCAGAGGCTAAAAACTTGAGAAAATGGTGCGACTAGGTTGATAATTTCACTGGCAAAAATGATGCAAACCTGCCCAGAAAAGTAGCTATTCGTTTACAGAATCCAAATCAAAAGTTGGTAGTTTTGCCCTGAAAACCTAGGATTAGGGATCGAAGTAGGAATTGAAGTAGTTCAAAAGCATATACACTCAAGTGAATAGTTCAAGTAGACAAAAACTACTTAAGTACGCTGAAAACAAGTACTTTGCAATTCACCACCCGTTATATTTCAAACCATTACCTGTTGTCAAGACTGCTGATTTTATCACGGACATCTTCAGCAGTAGACGGATTGCATAAAGCTATCAACGACGCAGATTCGACTTGAAGGAACTCTTGTTGGGAAAAATGGTGATCGAGCTTGACTCGAAGACCTGGAGAATGGAAAAAGATTATTACATCTTTGCTAACATAGGTCTTTTATTTGAATGTAGACGTTAATCATATTCCGCCATGTACAAATGGATGTAATGGAAGGACCTTCAAGTTTGGATAGGTGAGAATTCAAGGCATCGACAGACAGGCAAGGAGTCGTGCACTTGATAAGAGTTTGTTCTGCATCGTCTAGTTCTTTGATAGTGGACAGCTCGGTTTCGCGGAATCTGAAAATTAAAAAAATCTCTCAGTACTATTTCACCGTCTTAACATCGATATCACACTTTGAAAGAGATATTGGTATCGGCCATTAGTGGTGAAAAATTATCGGCAATTTTGCAACGTTACAGCATGGTAGCGGGGAATCAGAGAACAATACTCTGCGACCGTCGGACTGGGAATATTGATCTATTTCTTATAGCTTATAGGTTTCCAGATGCAGCCTTTGTAGCTAAAAAGCTGTTCAAATATATGCTCTGAAATATTGGAAATTCGACTCAACCTAGATGTAATATTTCTTTATTACCGGCATCAGTCTGGTGTTTTAAGATAATATCACTCACCTTTCCCATTGATTCAGCGCCTTTTTCAAACTGATCTTACTCTGATTGACCTCGTGCTCCAAGAGCGCCCAAGATTGATTGAGCGCGGCCAGTTTGGGACTCCCGGCACCAGGCTCGGTGAACTCTGCTCGAAATTTCGCGTTCTTCGAGGCTACCAAGTCTGAGATGAAAATGTGGATGACTTCATTAAACATTTTCAAAAATCACATAAACACACCAGAGTTGTCTAAGTAGTAATTTTTAATACTCAAGTAGAAGTAAAGTCCTAAATTTCTACTTGAGCGCTAGTAGAAGTAGAGATATACAAGGCATCTCTGATAATCTCCGAAAATATATTCGGATACTGTAATACAGGGGCTATTTCATTCGGTTTTTATGACAACTTCAATCATGAAAGTCAACCACGCTTATCACATTGTTCTCACACAAAATTAAGATGGTAAGTTCAAGTTTTGGCTTAAAAATTGTTGAGTGGAAGTGAAAGTAGTTAAAAAAACATATCCACCTAATTGAATACTATTTTCATATTGAAATAGACCGGAATGTGTAAGTAAGCAGCATAAGCGGGAAAACCCAACTGTAGTTCCACGAAAAGTAAAAGTAACTCGTTACTGACCCCTCTGTAAGTAACCCACCTTTATATTCTTTTTCTAAATCCCTTATTTCGGAATATATTTTTTTCAATTTAGGCTCGAGACCCTGTATGTCGAGAATCGCTCTCTGAACTTTTGGCTTGCTCGCAGCCAACGGTTGGTTTTGATAGATCTGAAATGAGAGTTATTTATTTTGTCAACCATAATATACAGAAGGCATCGTTAATAATCATGCATGTCATTAAATGTTTTTGCGTCAAAGAAATGAAGCGCACCTGAAGGTATGAGTCGAGCCATTGCCGAATTTCTGAAACAGATTTTTCATGAGCTTCCCATCGGTCTGCCTCAGAGTCCAGTTGTGACTGACAATTGTCAATCTGAATTGGGTTTAAGAACATATAAGTTGCCAACAACAAATTGCAAAGGCAGAACCTCTCGTTAGTTCTGGATTGCAAGATAACTGTCACAATTTACCATGTTAAAATAGTCAGAAAGAGGGTTATTCAACAAAAATTGCAATAACATCATATATCAAAAATGTTATCAAAATTTTAGTAATCAAGGTGATCAGATGGTATAAGTTCAATGTACTCAATGTGCCAGTGTCAGCCAGAAATATTTGGATATATTGCAATATGAATATATTATTCAATTATTTCTTTTATCAAAATGAATTGGAAACAAAGCAAAATCACTATAGGCTGAAAGGTGAAAAGTTTAAATACGAGGATACATATGTACAGCCCGCTTTTAATTTACAAATAAATACACCAGTTGGCACGATATGAAAACAAGGTACTCAATTATAAATACTAGATTGAAATGGAAGGAAAATTTCAACAAAATTTAATATTGCAGAAGAAAATGCGATTCAAAATGGTTACAGGCGTACGTTTCAGTGGTGTAGATCAGAGGGAAAATAGAAATATACACGCTATTAGGCTTCACATAACTTTGCTGTAACCATAGTCATGAATTATTGTAACAATGGTTGTCAGTAGCAATGACACGGTGAATTACACTCCATTGACAGATTATGCCCACAGCAACAAACAGTAAGTTCTAAAACTCACTCTCGCTCCTAAAATATCCCATTCCGCGTTCATATGAGCTAATTCCCCAGCAATTTTCGAATCATTTTTTGAAGACGCGTTGATGTTATCAACTGCTTGCTGTCTAGCCCGCATGTCCGCTTGATATGCCTGTAAACATGCGATATACTGGTAAAGCACTTTTTGGGGTGCTCCAGTACTTTTTGGAGTACTCAAGTAGGCTTTGGTTACTTGCACTACTTACTCAAGTCGATACTTTCAGACTGATCCCACTTTTACTTAATCTTTCGGAGCAAAACCACTGACTTTTTAACGGTTTTGGATTTTTATGATTAAAAAAATTTCTTAATTTTTTGATGCCTCTCACTTTCTACTTCTCTCAAAGTAGTCTTGAAATATCTCGGAATTGGGTACTTCCACTTGGAATTCAGTATAAATTAGCGGCATTACTTCTACTTCTACTGCCCCAGCTCGTTACCTTGTACGATATCAATTGAGACTTGGCTCTTTCTGCCCCGGTAGTTTCGTAACTTTCTCCTTTCAGGTTGTCCAGATGGTCGTTCGTTTCCGCGATCCATTCCGCCATCTTGGATACGGATTGCAGAGGAGACAAAGAGTTGAATTTGGCCTGAGACCGAATAAATAAAATGAATAAATAAATATAATAAAATTAAAATAAAATTAAATTTCTAACCTCGTAAAGTCTTTCATTTAACCCAGGCAGTTTGTCGCCCATTCTTGCGACATTGCATTCAATGTTTTCGACGCTCTCGCGACACTTCTCTTTTCCAAGCCTCTTGAGCGACTGCAGATTGTCTGCTGTTTTCCTGAAATGCCTTGCCAAAATCTGGACGTTCTCAAATTCACAGACACATTCGCCAAATTCATTACACCTGAAAATAAATATATGCACACATCAAATAGAATTTGGTAAATTTGCGACTGTACCTATCTCATAGCGCTTTGCGACTTGCTATGGATTTATCTACATCTCTATAGGTTACGAAATTTAAATGCCTTCATTGTGACGAGTAAATAGCCCAAGGCTCCGACACACGTGACTCGTTAACCGTGAATGTTTACAAGCTATTTTTAAACATAGCAGACATTTCACGGGCTACTAGTTACAACACAAAAGGGTAACAGAGAAGGTTGTAATGTTGCAAATGTTGAAGAGGTATGTATCAAATTGGAAATACAAGTTGAAAAATATATGAAAACAGTGAATATTCTTCAATATCATAAGTAAGGTTGTCACACTGTCACTGTCGTAATGTCTAAGATATGACCTTATTTAGAGAGTGCTATGTCTCATAGAATTATTGCCTTTTTCTAAGATTTTAGAGATTCATAAGACATTCTTTATTTTAGGCACTGTGGTTGTAGTTATGACTGAACCAATTTGTTGTTTACAAATTCTGCGTTCAAACAACTTTGGTTGATGAAAACCACAAAAAAGCAAACAAATAGTAGCCAAACGATAGCTAGAATCCAAATCTATTTATAAACATACAAAATAAAAAATTATTAGTTACTTTTCTTCCATTTCATGTTCCCCAAAGTCAAAGCTTTCCACTTCAGCGACAATAGAAACTGGACGTTGTATGTTTTCAATGGCCCATTCCGTCAATTTCGTCGATAGTTCTGAAAATCTAATAAAAAACGCATTTTTAGAAAATCGCAAATTCGGAAAACGAGCTAGTAAATTTCGACGTACTCTGGTAATATCTTTTCTATTGAGCGCAATCTTGTAATTTCCGCATCAACCTTTGACCTCAGCGCAATGAGTTTCTCAGTAGTACCGTTCAGCTCTGTTTTAAGTTGATCGCATGCCACAATGCCGAAAATGCTCTCACATTCATCGACTGACTTTTGAAGTTCTGTGAAATAACAAGATTTGCACAATTTCATAATAATATAATTGATTTAATCAGCCAAGATGAAAAGACATGGAAATTTGCAACATATTCATTCATTACCGTTGTTCAAAATAACTTAATTTTCAAATAATTACTGTGAATATGATAAAATTTTTAGGTTGCATAACAAGCTCTGCACAACAAATTTGGGTCAATTCCAACCCGTAAATGCATAGCTATAAGAGTGGAAAATTTCAGATTTAGTATAAAAAGAAAATTTTTTATCAAAATTTTGCTGGATACCGCATGAAATTGTCGGGCTTCCTACAATAACGATGCATAAAAGATTCGACTCAATTCCAACCCGTAGAAACCAAGTTATTGGACAAGAAAATTATGGATTTAAAAAAATTGTATTTACGATGGCTTCAGTAAAATTTGAATTTTTTTTTTTTATAATTGTTAGTAACAAATGTAAAATTTTCTACTGTTATAACTACGCTCCTACTGGCAGGAATTGAGCCAAACTTTATTTGCTGTTGCTTTTATCCAACCCAACAATTTATCAAGTAGTCAGCCAGAGATAGATTTCCTGCTTCATTCTTACCATTATCTGCGTCTTCCATTCTCTCTTGAATGTCAACCATTTTCGAAATATCATCGCGCAAGTTGTGAATGTTTTCCTCATCTGCTTCACCGTTCTCAAATTCCATCTCAAATTGTGAAATTTGACGATTCAAGGTGACAAGTTTATCGTCGACAGCATTCCATATCTTGCATAATAAAAAATTTTCAATTTATAAATCTGTTGAGACTCTCGAGGTGGAGTACTTCAATATACAATTTAATATTATATTCATACAGAAATAAACCAGAATTCAAAAGAACATTGCATCCCAATAATAATCGCATCACCAAATATAACATCACAGGCAATTGAATAAATCAATTTTTGATGGAATATGTGTGTTTCCCAAAAATCAATGTTTTCTAGTAGACATTTTAAAAAATTACTCTGTATATCAACACCCTGAGCCATCTGTTTTCCTTGATTGTTCATATTCTTTCTTATGCCTGTAACGTCATATTTGGCGATACGATTGTTGATATACAATGTTCTTTCCTAGTGTTCTCTACTAGTTTCTGACGATTACCCCTGACGAGCGTCAGCCGAAAATATTCGGGTTTATTTCAATATGAATATATTAGTCACTTGTGTACATAAATCTGTTACTAAACTACAAATTTTACCTCCGCGGTTGCTAGGAGTTGCTGCTGTTTATCGGCTGCTCTGTTCTCCAAAGTCGAGTGCTTTGCCTTCATTTCAGTGAAGGATAATTCATGACGTTTGTAAACCGGTTGGGGAAGTTGTGCGGACATATCGAGGCAGTAAGATCGATGATTTGAAAGATGGATGAAGAATTCCTGATATAAACGAAGTCAATTTAAACAAACGGTTGATATGATTCCATCAATCGATGAAATACCAACCAGACTTGGAGAACTAGATAATTCCTGTTGGCGAATTATACTAATTAGGGTGAAATGGAAAGTAATCTAATTCTAATATAATTTGTGAAATGTTTCTGTTCTCATTTTAATTCTAATCGAATTTCTGATTTTCCGGAATGAGTTCTGAATTGATATGAGCTGAACTTATAATTTTTTTAAATTTCTTTCTCCACAAGGTTTTATTTGTACCTATATTTCTAATTGTAATAAAATTTTGAAAATCTCCAAATTTTCTGATTGTCCAACTCCGACACCAACACTGTCCAGGTAATTTCACAAACATAAACAAAAGCTTACCTTGAATTTTTCAGAGTGAGCCTGTAATTCAAGCAAGTCTCTAACAATAATCCTCGGAAGTTTGATTTTCTCCTGGCCTGTATTCAACGCCTAGGAATAATCGTGCAGGAGCTGAAAACCGTCGAAATTAGCAACACACAAATCCGAAGTTTTCCTATAAAAGACACACCTGCGCAAAAAGCGATTCCTGCGAATTTCTCTCCTCCAAGGTATCGCTTTGATCATCCAAAGCCGCTTTTGTTTCATCACAATCCTTTTTCAATTGTTGCAAATCGGTATCGCATACGCTCCATGCGGGAAACACAATCTGTAACATTCACGGAAAAGGTAACAACACATTCAATATCATTAGTATTCGCGTTAAATCAATTACATTGAGACAATATTGACTAGAGCGCGTCTGATTATTATCAGTTCGCTGATAATATCGAGTCAATATCACACTTTGTGAAGCATATCGGTGTCGGCTATTGGAGGTGAAAATATCAGTAATTTTCGTGACGTCACAACATGGTAGTAGGAAATCACAGAACTATTCTGTGAGTGCTAGACTGGAAATATTCAACTTTTTCTTATAGCTTGCATGTGTCCAGATGGAGCCTTTCTAGTTTATTTCATGTCCAAGAATCACAATGCCTGTAACGCTATTAAGGTAAAAGTTTTGAAGTTTTGGTTACGTGCCTTATCTTTTGAAGACAAGTCAAATATATCTGGATTATCTATGAAGTTGCTGGTTATTGGTTTACTCAGTGCCAGGATAAAATTCCTGATAGAATTATTAATAATCTCTAATATTGACACAATGATATTATTACTTGTTCCGCTTTCTCTTCGAGTTGCTTTATCCTGTCTTCATTTTTATTCACGAACTCTCGAAATTCTTTGATTGTTTCGGATACATCGGCGTCAACTCGCAAGTCACAAATGTCATCGTAGAGATCGCCAACTTCAGTCGACAGGAAAGCCAGATCAGACTGCGAAAGATGTTGGGCATCAAAAATGACTCTCCAGAACTGCAGAAATCAGCACGTCGACAGACAGATTTTATTTTCAAAATAAAAGGGTTTCAATCAGCGAAATGGTGGCCAACGATAAGATCATTAGGTCATCAAGTCAACTGGTCACCTTATACGGTCATATATAGGCCTATATGCAGGGGTACAACTATTACTACTATGAATGAATATTTGCAATACTTGAAATTCCGTTCTTTCCATGTCTTTTTCTGCGACTTCCAACTCTCTGCGACTTGCTTCCTCTTCCAACACTCCTAATCGATGACTCAGAGATTGCAGAGCAGACTTGATCGACTCGGCAAATTCAGAGTCCATATCCGACGTGGAGATCTGTCACGAAACGGATCAAAAGTAAGAATGTCTGATGAGATTCTTGGGGTTGCAAAACTTAAATGTACAATTGAATAATAAATTCATATGGAAATAAATCTATTGATCTGTCAGAATGGACAACGACCATGAATTTGGCTGCTGAAAACATTTACTGGATAATTCCACCCAAAAATAGTACATTAGGCTTAAAGTATCTGTTCGCACGTATTATTCAAATTTTCGTACACACTTTTTTTCCAATTCTCTACTAGTTGCTGAAGATCACCCCTGCCGAGTGTCAGCCGAAAATATTCAGGTATATTTCAATATGAATCAAAAATGACAATCAAACTTTCCAAAGTAAACTCACGTTGTCCTTGACGTTACGTAATTGCCCCAGTTGACCATGGACACTTTCCAGTTGCGAGTGCAACGCTTCCTGGAGCTCAAGCTCATCTTTGAAACTGGCTTGTCGAGAGAGACGGGACTCCGTCTCATCCATCCACGAGGAAACCGCCTGCAATTATACAGAAAGGGAGATTTTTTTACGAAACTGACATTAGGTGGTATTCACAGGGAGACGCGGTATGAGTGAAGTCTTCTGGCGAAGGTAATAATAATCAATTTATTCCTGCAGCTAAGCAAGAAAAATATTATGTAAATATAAGAGAGCAACATTAAAATGAAGGAAAACCGCTTCCGCTGTTGACAGTTTGATATTGCGTGCAGCAAACAATAATAATTTGATCAAAGCATGATTGTAATGACTCGAGTCCCGATTTTCTGATGACTCGACTTGACTCGAGTAATTTTCTCGAAATACGGAAATGACTCGACTCGAGTCAATCTGTGTATTGACTCGGCTTGGAATCGAGTCATTGCGCATGACTCGAACCAAGTCACATGACTCGAGACTTGGACGGCCAAGACTGACATTTCATTGTAATTTTGAAGAATAGTAAAGTAACTACACTATTTGGATTTTGTCTATTGCTACTGGCACTTGAAAATACGACCAGAAACTTCTGAAAGTGAGGAAAATTAGTATATTATAACTACGAACCATTCGATATCACCAAACAGAGTTATAATTAGTGGGTTTAACAAGACTTTAACTGGATACTGAGCAGTCGACACAATGACTTGGACTCGGACTCCAGTCATAATACCATGACTCGGACTCGACCCTCTGCTCGCTCACTCGGACTTGACTCGTTGGTGAATTGAAAATGACTTGACTTGACTCGAGTCACAACTATAAAAGTGAGATTGACTTGTGACTCCGAGCCTTGTGACTTGGTTACAGCCCTGGATCAAAGTACACAGTGGTTATCTTGCTGCAACATAAAACAAAAAGAGCAACTGCATTTACTTAAAATACATTTACTACTATAATACGATGCATTCTTTGCACGTGGATGAGATCAAGGTAACTTGTTAATGACCTGTAGCGCAAGTTTGCTTTTCTTTCCGAGTTTTTGCAACGCTTCCTGACTTTCCAGAGATTCGGATTTCAATTCTTTCCAGCAATCTTGCAAATCCTGAAGGCATTCCTGAAACATTGTTTTTTTTTATGTGAGAAGGAAATATAAGTAGGGCTAGACCAGTGGTTCTCATCTGAGAGTAAATCTTTACCTTGATATGATCAACTGCAGGCTGTCCACCGACAGGAATACTTCCAAACGAGTGGACCGTGCTAGCTTGAGATAAGCGCCTCTTCACAGATTTCCTCGTAGATGCTGTTTTCGAGTCCAAGTATTTCAGCAGATCATCCCAGTTTTTCTTCATGTCTTTAGGAGTCCACTCTGAATACATGCAGCACTAGTTGAGCATTCAATTCAAGCAGTCGACAGAATGGATGTGATAGATTCAATTTTGGAGATATCACATTGCAAAATGTGGTGTCGCTAAGAGACCAGTGCTTCTTGATTAAGTTGTATAATGTAAGAATGTCTGGATTCTAGATTAGTAGGTTGTGGGTTCGAATCCCGCCTGGGTCAGACCAGAGCTTGTAAAACTAGACTTATACAAGCTACCATACCAGTCTAGTTAATTAATCTGGTTAACGGTTAAATAACTACTGGCTTTTTGAGTACGGTAGTTCTATTTCTAGTTGCGGATTTTGAAAATCCAGTGATTTGTAAAGGTCTGCTGCCTGGGTCAGGCCAAAGCTTGTAAAACAGGTATAAATGACCAAGTCCTCATCAGGATTGAATGGCGAAGAAAAATGTTAGTGCTGACTTGATCTTGTATCTCTATGAGCAAAACACACTAATTCTCGATGCAATGTTACATTTGTCAACAACTACCTGTCACGAATAACAGGAATACATACCGGCTTGTTCCGATTTCGCCAATATGCTGCCAAGATTCGCGACCTTGTCAAGAAGATCCTGGTAGACTTGCAATTCGTTTTTCTGTTTAATCAAGTCTTCTTCTGATGCAGTCTCTGTGTCTAGTACCTGAAAAGCAAATCAAAGATCGTCATCATCAATAGCATAGGAGACAACCTAAAACATACTAAATGGCTCTCGGTCGCACATAAATGAAGAGACTCTTAGACATACAGATCTAGAAATACAATTGAATAGTATATTTCCATTGAAAAAACCCCGGACATTTTCGAGTAACACTCGTCAGATAGAGCTAGTAGAGAATTGAAAAGAACATTGTATATCAGGGGTAGCTAACCGTTTCGGCCAAAGGGCCACATAGAGAGTTACAAACCATTGCGAGGGCCACTTGAATGTTGATGACCTTTTTTTAGTCTTCCGATAGGAGCGGCGGATTAGGTAATCGTGAAAATAATACTTATAATAATAAACGTCAAAATCAATACCAATTATGACATGAAGACTCGGAGTGTAAGCAAAATTTGTCAAAGGTAATGACTGAATTCGTCAATAATAATGTTACTTCCATATATTGTGGGTCGCCTCTGCATGCCGCTGGGCTCATTTGGCAGGGACAGGATTATTCGGCGCTTGTACTTATAAATTTCGAAGATTTTGGCTACTAGGCGAAATATTGTACTTTATGGTCATGTACGACGATCTACGAAATATGTGGCTGGCTCGTGGCTACGCCAATACGTCAGAACTGATATCTTAGTCATCAAAATCCCAAATTTCCCGGACAGGCTAATCAAATGTTGGTTATTTGAAACTAATTTCGAGAATTACCCCGTAGGCCACGGGTTGGCCGCCCCTGTTGTATATCAACAATCATATAACATACATACAATGTCCTTTTCAATTTTTCACTAGTTGCTACCAATTACCACAGAATAATGTCAGTAGAAAATATTAACGTAAATTAAATAAGGATATATTACACAATTGCATAAATGAGTCTACACAGACAAGAATTTCTATCGATATTCACCTCGGATTCACCCAACCAATCTTGCATTCTTTTCACTTGCTCTTCATAACTTTGTATCGTTTCATCTTGTTTCGCCGTCAAAGTAGCCTGAAAATACGTCAGATCTGTTTCAAATGTATGAGATGGAAAGAATTCGAACGCCAGCATCGTCAAAGACAGCTATTAGAAATAACTAGAAAAGCACTATTTTCATCACCTGATATTTTTTACCGTTTTCTTGAATATCCTCCTGCAGGGAATGCAGTTGATCTTTGACAATGTCAATTTGTTCGATCAACTCTACGTTCTCTCGATCGCCACGAGACAGTGACAGAGTTTTGTCTATTAAAATTCATATAATTAGGGTTTTAAAAAAATTCCTCTTTCTTTCTTTAGGACACACAACGGGTCTACTAGGTAATTTCTCCTGAAAAATTCCACAATATTTCAGCTACACACTCCGAAAAAACACCAACACAACATGAATGTTAGTATAAGCCTAAATTTGTTAATTTCACACCACAATTTCCTATACCGGTGCTGGCTGAAAGTGGTGGTGAATTTTGATTCATGGCACAGTTGGAAGATCTCTGAGACCTGGCTGAGAGTTGAGCCACTGGGCGAATGGCTTTGGGGTCCGAGGTACCTTCACCTGGTTCAAATGGAAGCTTCACATCAAAAGTTGAAGAGACAGAATTTGAATTCGACAGAGAAGCAGTATCATAGTTACTGGAAAATTGGAGATTTCAGAAACACGGCAAGTCGTAGGGCAAAATATCGAGTACATGAGTGACACAAGAGATGAGATCACGGTGCAAAATTAAAATGATATTTTCACACATTCAACGTTCAAATGATATCGTAATTGATGAATTGCAAGTGCTCAGTAAAAGTGTATGATAACAGAACACAGTGTGTTTTGGTGATGGTGAGCTATACCTTTCGGACTTCTTGACTTCAATTCGCCTACACAAAAACGAGTTGTAGTAAATCATATTCATTCCAAGAGATTCTTCGGTATACAGAAGTTCCACATACAATTGTATAGTATATTCACATCGAACTGATTATTCGAGTTTATTTCAAAATGAATTTACATTGGAATCACATATTCATTCCTTCAATCAAAAATTAAATCACAACACGAGATAGCAGAGTAAAAAATTGCCACAATGGTGAAATGAGTAAATGCTCAAAACGTACCGCAAAGCTCGGATATTAGTCGCAGTTTACGTTCCACCTCGGCGGCTGTTTTTTCGCAGTCTTTGATGTGTTTTTGCAGGAACGCCAGGTCTGCGCCAAGGGACCCGGCCGGTTCAGCGTCTGTGGCTGAGACGAAAATTCATTGATGAACACGTTGTGGCAAATTGTTGGTGAAAAATTCTACAATCGCAACCAACTCTTTACAGAGTTGCTACATTTATACGAGGTCCACAATTGAAACGGAGGCAGTACATAATACTTAAACACGAACCAGACGCCATTTTTTCCTGCAATGTTTTGGCTTCTTCCATCCAATCCGTGACTTGCTTCAATTCTTCCTTGTAAACAGCCACCATTCTGCAGTACTGTTCATCTTCCAGCATCTTAATCTGAGACGTCAAGTTTAAGCAGCATTTTAATGATTCGAAACAAAAAGTGAGGGATGATTTTTTTCGGTATTCATATTATACACTAATAGTTAATTTAACAACGATACTATATTCCACTGTGGGACACTGTAAAGCTGCATTTGTCATCTCGCAACATTTAAAATGGTAGTTTAAAATTTCGTACGTCAGCGGAAATGACATATCTGGGAAGTCGTGGTCGACCCACAGCATTGTCACAAAGTGCAGTAAAATAGGTATGGCCGAATAAATAAGACCTAATTTTCAAAATGTGATGTTCATTGTAGTCGCATTAAAGGTACATATTTACACTTTTCGCATCATTCATACTGATGTGAGGTCATAATGAGTGATGCTCAAATACTAGACTCAAAGCCTGATACTCAATTCATAATCAAATCACTGATGTACTGGATATTGCGCATGCTTAAGCCAGCAATTATTATACAAACCTCAATAACGCTTTGTTTTGAGTGTGCCTGCATTCTCATCGTGTCCCAACGATCGCACAAGACCTTGACAGTAGTGTTTAAAGCACCCTTCCCGGCGTATTCGTGCGACAGAGAACTAGTCCAGCGTTCTACAGATTCCAACTTGCATTGCAGACGATTCAGGTCATCAATCAGGCTCTAAACAAGGAGCGGGCAATTATCTTTCGCAAAGGAACTCATTATCACCATCAGTTTAACAATAGTTTAATCATTTCAAAACACCACAAGATAGATAGGAAGGTGTCGAAACGACTTGGAGTAGTCTTTGAAATCAGACACCCACCTGGGCTTTAGCGATGTAAAGAAGAGGTATGCACAGCACACTGAATGAAAAATAAAGCGACATTGTGGCTGTGAAGCATTTGAAAACAAATATCTTTAGCATTTAGACATGGAAAAGATTTTTACTTTTGCAAATGTGTTGTTTGGATTTAATGTCAAAAATTAGCATAAAATTCAATATACTGTTTTACTTGCTCATTACGACCGACTCCTGATGGGCCAGATGTCACAATTACATTGCCTTCAAAAGTTTTACCAACAGTTGAAGGAGATTCTCTCGGTGAAGAGTCTTTGTCTGAAGAATGTTCTCAGCATGAGTGTGATCATATCATGATGGTGATCAGCAGTTATATAAAGTTGAATCAAGCTGAACTAAACAAATTTGCCATAAATTTGAATTTGAAAGATGAATCTGCTCTTCATGTAGGTATCAGATTAAAATACAAACATATACTTGGCACATATACCACTTTTGCCTGGTGCATGCAACGTGACAGTGAATACACACGCTTCTTTGCCTCCGAACCCTCTTCACTATATTGTGCCGATATTTCAGGTGTCTTAGAGACATTGGGAACGTTGAATTGCGCCTCTTTATTTATGCATCAAGCATAAAAGCTGTTTATTCGCACAATACAAATCAATGTGCTTCTATCCCTGTATCTGTTACAACAGGCATTGAGGGGTATTACGAGAATATGAACCTTTTGATTTCAAATTTGGAATATAGTAAGCAAACTACTCAAACGTGTAAAGTTTCCATTGATTTTGAAGTCATAAAAATGCTACTGGTTCAATTGTCTAGAACTATAAGGTATCCTTGTTTTATGTGTGGATGGGACGGTGGAAAACATTTAATTAAACCGCACATCCGATAAAATAAGTTGAGAGCATTGTATGGTGTGTTTCGTATCAAATACCAACCTAAAAGGGCATAAGCGCCCTTAATTCAGTCGTTTTTGAGTAAAATGTTCATCCGATTTTTGCAAAAAACTGTGAAGTGATGAGTGAATTCTGACGTCAAATTCGCAATCAGCATTGTCAAATTAGGTACACTCAATTATTCGTTCTAAAATATCAAACAAAGTTGAAAAATGTCGAGGAGTGTTACCAAACGGATAAATCGGACGTTCAAATAGATATTGGACTCATCAGCAGACCCGACTACGAGTGACTGCTCGGCCGCAACCTATCAAACAATGATAAAGCGATTTATAATTGCAAAATGCCGACGTATCGCTAACTCAAAGACAACTTTTCGTTTCATTTCCACAGTTCGATTGCAACTGCCTAGGGCAGGGGTGTCAAGCATACGGCCCGCCAGACGGTTTCATCCGGCCCACGAAGCAAATATGAGTAGATTCCGCCACATTTCTAAACAAAAGTTGACATCTTATCTTAATACATACATCCCAAGAGGAAACAAGTGTAACTATCGTAGGCTGCATTATAACTATCCGACAGCGGTGATCTGGTTCCAGTCTAGTCACCATCAGGAACATGTTGATGACAGTGACATTCAATTCCAAAAACGCAAAAACTACACACTCGGTTCAATTTTATTTGGAAAATGAAACAAAAAGTAGCTGTTGAAGCGAAAAGGACAAAGCGAAATCGCTTTACGCAGGTATCATGGACAATATAATAGTTACACACAAGTATAATTCAAATATGTGTCGTCGCACTGCAGTAGCCTATTACTATCGACTCAAAACGTCCGTGTCGGTCCTTAATCCAATCGAAGCTACATTATGGCATCCTCTGTTGGGGCTGCCAGTAAAACTGCACTCAAGCCACTGCAGAAAC
>ATSW01010814.1:0-13399 GCA_000444245.1 Botryllus schlosseri
TGCATAGACAGGGTGTTCGTTTTCTATTAAACTACACAGCTAAAGTATGCGTAGTAAGCGCGTGATAGCAGCTTTCTTCTGAGAACTCACTAATCCACTTCAATGGAATACGTAGCGGACGAAACCATTAGGCGCATTCCGTGATAGAGCTGTTATTAGTGATTTT
The DNA here is from genome assembly GCA_000444245.1 of Botryllus schlosseri. Taxonomy (NCBI): domain Eukaryota; kingdom Metazoa; phylum Chordata; class Ascidiacea; order Stolidobranchia; family Styelidae; genus Botryllus; species Botryllus schlosseri. The sequence continues at coordinate 167 of ATSW01010814.1, forward strand.
CTCCTCCGTATTAACGTGAAACATTGCGAAAAAATGTCATAAATACAGTAGATACCGATAATAATAATTAAAGCATACGAAATAGAATCCAGGATTGATGCGCCCGTTCACTTGGAAATGTCGCTGTGTGACTTATAGACCTGGTCTAGATACTCTAAATAAGGGCTATTCAACCGGGTGTATCGTACGCCCTAGGGCAGGAGGGCGGGCAATTATTTTTCCGGGCGGGCCACATGAGTAGAAAGAAATAGGTTGGCGAGCCGAGCCAAACGTTTTAACAATGTTCCGTGGCGTATTTTATTTCTCATGGTCAACAGTGAATTACATCGGTAACTCAAGCTGCTAAGTGGATGTGGTAAAATTAGGCTATGAGAAAACGAGGGTTAATGTACAAAGAAGATACTATTTATTCATCCAGTGTCGTTTGTCAACACAATACGAAGCATGAACTATTCTCAACTCATCTAAATCCCATTACCCCAGGCCTTTTTTCTATGAAGACGTTGAAATGTACCTGGAATATTACAAAGCTGGTCATGGTCCCGGGCTGTGTGTAGTTTGGTATTACGCATTGTTCTTTTAAGGGCTTCGTTGACAGATTCCCTGGAATCCGCGCTCTCTCGGCCTCAGCCTCATGCCGATTCGAAATGTATCTCTAAACACGGCGATCTGCTCACCGCAAGCTAAAATGACCCAAATAAAGAAATATTTAGTGCGTCAAATATTATTTACATGTCTGCCTTCATCCGTCACCTCTATTTTTACCATGCCTGTTCATCGTTTTTGAGTGAACGCAACTCACGTGCACTTATTGACTTGTTTTGCGGATGATGCATCGGAAACGCATGGCAAGAAAATTCAAAGCACACACCGAGTAATTCGCAATGTAACAATGACCACAGCAAGTTTTGAAAACTGTAACTTTTGACTTTAATTGTAACGGCATACATTGCAATATTTGCATTTGCTTGAATTCAGATTGCACGACGTGTAAGTGATGCTACGTAATCACTGTACAACAGTGTAGGCCTACACATATGAATAAGCAGGCTTAAACAACATGCTTAACGCATTCCGGGTTCACGCACCTATGGTTGTATTTCACACATCAGTATACAAAAGTAGGTTTATGTTTAAAATCCCAGGCTAGGGGCCAGTCAGAATCGCGTCGCGGGCCGCATTTGGCATGTCGGCCGCACTTTGCCCAGGTCTACCCTTGGGTGTACCAACATCTCGAAAGGGTGTGCCTCTCAGATGAGGTGTACTGGGATGTACCAAATCCGCCTTAATGTGGACTAATGACTAGCTATTACAATAAATAGGCCAGTTTATGCTTCAGAACATGTTTACCGGGTGTACAATATCGTGCAATGTTCATTGTTCATATCAGCTGTACGCAGCCTTTGTGATGTCAGAAGAAAATGCTTCAGCATTTCAACGTTGGTAATGGACTTATTGGTACATTTTGGAGTAGAACTCGAACGCGTCGTCAGAACACAAGAAAAATCTTTTAAAATTTGTTTCAGTTACGTATTCTAGTGCACGTGCCTATAAGAGGATTAGTTCAGAGTTCAAGATTAGTCTTGTAACGCGCGGTGAAAAATTATAATGATAGACATCAAGTGTTAATAAGGATAAGTGATGATAAAATGTTGCGTTCTACGTATTTTTTTCAGTCTCCGTACTAAGTTGTTTTTCGGCATATTTTGATTGACGTTCATGGCAACGATAATTCATGACATTCACTTCGAAATTATATATTATACATACTCGTGAAAAAAAGAATACAGGATCACTATTTCAGGGTGCACGATGTAACTGAGTTTAAAATTATTTCACTTCCACTCGAATCAAATATTTGGATGGAAGCTTAGCAAAACTTTGGAAAGTCACGTGATCGCTGATCGGATTGCGAAGTTACATCCTATCGACGATGTTGACGTAAAAGGATTGCATTACCGCCTTAAGCATAACCATGGCGAGCTTTCAAGTTTAAGATGAGTGCCATGTATAAATATGTATATGTTCCGACACTATGAATATAGTGGCCTCATGTCCGTTTCCATATCCTCGATATTCTATCGAAAGGTTTTGTTTGTTTATATATGAGGACGTAATTGTACAGGCAGGTAGGTAACATTACCCAAGCGACATTGCAAGAATCAGTGCGCAAACATTAAAAGTAAAAACATGACAGATGCTTATTTATTGTTACTGTGAAACTGGGCAGTGTATTTGTAAAGACTATAGGGCTGGGCAAAATCGAGTACCTGAGTGATTCGATTCTGAGTCACGTATATTATGCTTCGAATCGAGTCGAGCATTCGAGTATTTCTCGATATGAAGTAATAACAGTATACATGATGTCAAAGTTCAAATATGTACCTTTTATGCGGCCACTACGAATATGATGCCTGCTATCCATCACATTAAAGATACTTTGGTATTTTTTCGACCATACAAATTTCATTGCACTTTATGATGATGCTGTGGGATAATCATGACTTCAGAAATAGGTTATTTCCAGTAACCTTTGTAGCTATGTAGACCTACTATCTATTTCGTATGCTGTGTCACTGCCAATCAAGGTTTTAAGGCTTCCGGCGCGGAAAATACTGCCGAAACTATAATTTTAGTTGATAGAATACTTTTCAGTGGTGAGGAACGTATATTACTTTTACTGCTCGATTCAGATTCGAGTACTCGAATCATTGTGCCCAGCCCTAGTAAATACAGCCGAAAGCGACGCATTAACGCAATCAATTTCAGCTATTTGTGAGTAAAACCAGATACACCGCAATCATTCAGCAACGAGTTACTTCTCAACAGGCAGCATACTGAAATTCACTATATTTTCCTGCAATGGTTATGAGCCAGCGCATAGAATGGTCAACTGATTAGTACACCGCTTTTCATACCATGATCGGGTAGTGACGCTGCTGGTTTCAGTTGGCCGCAGAGCTTACATGGTACACAGCGGTGGTTTTCAACATGGATTTCTACCGTGAGTGTTATTACACCAAAGTTAGAGGTGGGACAAGGCACATTTGCAAATCTGAAATTAGGCCGCGACTACAAAAATGTACACTGATACTAGATATATCTAAAGTGCGATTGATGAACTTTGGTTAAACATGGATTATTATTCATGCTTATCTTTACAACGACAAAATAGTGAAGTAGGGCAGGGTTACAAGACTAAGGGACATGTACCCGCAGGGGTAAGCGAGCAACTTCTATTTTCGGGCACTGTGACAAAATGCAGCTTTTAGAGTTATACTATACCCTGTTTTTACATTGCTCCGCTTACAATTACAAGCAATGTTTTTTGACGGATATGTACGATGAAGATCCTATTTCATGCCAGACTTTCGGTTCAACATAATTTAAGCATGTGACATTCGAAATCAATTTCAAGAATATTTTTACTCGTATAGACAAGCGTTAAGCTCGTCTATATCGCATCAACGCATGAAAGTACGTTTGAAAGTGTATTTTGTATTTTAAGGGGTAGGCCATTGATGAAGACGAATCGAAATTGTAAGAGGTAGCCTAAATAAGTTTGAGAACACATGGTATAGGGATTTCAGTCGATGTCCATTGAGATATAGCAATTACCTTTACGCATGACGCCCACCTGAAATTTGATAGTCCGAAAATTGTTGGACTTTCGGAAAATCATCTGACCAAAAGATCAAACGCTGCAAGCACGACTGTATGGAGTATTTTCATCATATGTCACAATTTTTTTCGGGCCAAAGCTTTTACCGCCATCCGGCAACACGTTGTCATGAATTCCGCAGAATGCGTGGATCAATCGAGCTTTCCTGGCGGTTGGTCTACCTACACTTCCGTTGCAAACACTGACTTCAAAAAATTATTCCGTGACCCTTAACCTTTCATTACGAAAATATAATCGTAATGAAGCTTTGTAAATGTCACTTTGCGTGATCATTATGAAAAAATATTGCAACATCATGCTTACAATTGCGGAACATTCCAATGCCGCTGCGAATTATCCTACGTAAGAACATGTCGGGCCAACTCATCCGCGGAAGCGTTCAATCGTAAACAAGCCCAAAAGCGGGCCGTGTTACAAGTCCGCAGGTACAGAATCATGTATGGGTCGCCAACTCAATACGGGTCGTGGGCCAATTTTCAAATTTCGTAGAGGCCGCGGGCCGCATTAATTCAAAATCGAGATAAAATAGGCTACACATTTTAACAACCACGTTTTTAAAACTTTACGTCGGTACAACGCTGTACTGTCCAACATGAGCGACGAGAATATAGTTTCCGCAAATATTATTTTTTTAAGTTATACAAATGCAATAAAAAACATCCGTTTCATTCTATTTTGAACTATGAGCTGAGCAAGATACCTGACGACACTTTCCAGTGACTAACGAAGCGATATTCGGGTTAACTAGACACGGTACTTGCTGGGAAACTATCCAATAGAAAAGCTTGATCATGTGGGGGCCCAATTCGTTTTCTAAGGGTGGTGGCTGTTTGTTGTTGTTTGTGGTATTCATGGTGTTTGTCACCTTATGGACATTTAGTAGAGGCCAATATTCTTCATTTTTATTCCGTGGGCTTGTAGCACTGATTACTTCTAGGCTTTTGTGAGACACCGCTAACGCGGATGAGATGGCAAGGAGGAGCCAGTAAAAACCTCTAACATTTATGTAGGCATTCTAGAGTCGACCTCGGTCGGACTAGAACCCGCAATCCATTGGTGTTGCAGCTTCGGATTATACTACTACGCTATCTCGCCACTGTTTTCTAAGCGTCCCGGTCGTATCGTGAAAGTGTCTGGGCCATTGCACGACAAGGCAAAATGCCTATTCATATCATCTAATTCATCATTTGTGGGATGCTATTACCGTCGCCGCAGCCCTATCAGCTAGTGAGGAATAGATATAGGCTATTGGGCGCAGGAGAATAGCCATGTTTGAACAACAACAACAATATTTTTAAACTGAAATCAATTTCAGCATTTCAAAATGCTTTTTCCGAAATATGAAACCAGGTCGCGGGCCGCGTGTTGGTGACCCCTGTATTAGAAAATGTTGACCTGGTGTAAATGACCAATGAACATTGCTAGATTAAGAATGAAATCGCCATTGTAGTCGAAAACACCATGAATAGCACGAACAGCAACTACAACGAGCCGGATGAGCTACTGAAATGGTGGTATCTAGTTCGATGTCCGATATAACGGCGGCGGCCCTCAACCGGATGCATAGGTATCGCATAGCATATCAGCAAAATTGCAATCGCAATTTTCAAAGGTCTCCTTCATTCGTTTCAATTCGACATGATATTCCGACTGTGCACTGTACAGCAGGGGTTCTTAAAGTATGGGTCGCGAAGGTTATAATTTTAGGTCGCGACGACACCAGAGTAAATGCAATCTTTATTGTAATTCTTGCAACGAATATTATTTTTCGCGCTTCGCGCGATTGCCTGTGGATTGTTTGTATATTTCCGAGGCACAGTATAGCAAAGGAACAGCTTGCATTCGATAATCTGATTATCGTCTCATCGATATCAAATCCCCAGAGTGAGATTCACTATGATACGTCACGCTAAATTTTAATTGTACTTTGGCGGAAAGCTTGACAGATGCTTCAGGTGTTTGTCACCGCAGTTTGGATTTTGCGCCACTTGATATGAATAGTGTTACCGTAACGGTCACCTGTCACATTCACAATCGTGACTAGGCAGAAGCATGTTAACTGAAAATATGATCGGGTCGATTCAAACACCGATGACACGATAAATAATATATGGGCAATGTGCACTAACTCTAGTGTGGTTCCCAACCTTTTTGTCTCCATTCCCCACTTCAGATTTATTCCGAGCCTTCATCCCCACTACCTAACACTTTTGTCAGCAGCTATTTGCTTGTTTGAGTACGCAAGATACACATCCACACCAGTACGCAAGACAATGGCCTATACCTGCAACTGCAACCTAAAACTTATTGTGATTTGTGAACCAATACCGGTAACCCTCAAAATTTAGCGAAAGCGTTTGTGACGCCATCATTGGATATCCATAGTTAAAAATGAGGTTTTGTGAACAACACGCAGTATACATTTCAATACATACATTCCATAGCATATAACTGGTAACGGTAATTGCGCATGTGTCTCCGTAAATATGTAGAGCAGTGGTCGGGAGCCTTTTTTGTCCGAAGAGCCACATTGGCTATATTTTTTCCATCTCAATTCCCAAAGAGCCATACATACCAGTCAACTGTTACGTCACAGTTGAAAATTCGTGGCATCATGGTACCACCTATTCGAACTCACTACATGGGATTCCTCGTGTGCGACATATTGTCTCTGTAAAAACTGGTATCTTATTGTTTGAAAATAGAGCTCAAAACGAGAGGTAAGGCACAGACGGGCCAGGCCTGACCTTTGATAACGCAATTCCTCGAAAGTAACTTAGAATTTATTATAACTGATATTAATCGAATGTGACTGTCACACTGATTCCTAAAATCTAAATTCTTATCGACTTCTCAATTCTCAAAGTATTCGGCGGTAACATAACGTTGCGCTACACGCATACATTTTATTGCCGGTACTACACAGAGGGATATACTTACCAATCAAGAACGTGGATAGCTGTTTCGTTGGTTGTAATTCGAGTTTGTAATTGTGAATGTCACATCCACAAGAGTTCATTTTGCGCCGTAGGTCAAGAAGACAATGCGTATTTGAAAACTGCGTTTCGAAATGCGCGTCGCCATGTCTGCAATGCTCATTGATTAATGAACGCATCGCACAATTCAAGATTTCGAGTCGAGTAAACAGAATTCCCGAGTGATATTGGCCGCCGGCGTGACAGTGACTTAAATTTGATGATTTTGAAAAGATGGGGTTCGGGCCCCTAAACCTGAGGACGGTATTGTCTTTACCTCTCAAAGACATTTTTATACTGCCACGAGAATAATTATTCTGGCTGTGATGAAAATTTACCAGCCAGTCGGTGCAATATTGATCAATTCAGTAGAAAATAAATATTTGGCAAAGAGCCATATCTTATACCCAAAAGAGCCATATATGGTTCGCGAGCCATAGGTTCCCGACCACTGATGTAGAGTGTTCTGTATATAATTCTGTACAAAGGCGTCTATTCCCCACCAGAAACCATTGAAATCCCCACCAGTGGGGAATTCCTCACCGGTTGGGAACCAAGTCTAGTGCATGTTTGGTTTAACACAAAGTAACTCAACCGATTCGAGTCGAGTCATGACTCTTGTCATTATAACCGTGGTCGCGTGAATGTGTGTTGACCTGTAAATAACCCCTGAGGCTGGCTCGGGGAATCTCAGGGGTTCCTTTGAATCTCATAAAGAACCAATGGTATTGATGTAAAGTTTGGGGTATAGATTAGTCTGCGGAGTTCGATGTTCCTTTACCATTGGATACCTGAACCGGATCGCGCATACCGCGGCTAATGCTTCACTTTGCTGCTCGTTTCAACACGTTATATTTCATTCGATTGATTCGAATTGCACAGAAGGGCGCCAGTCTGCACTGCATACGAACGCTTGCATTGCTATGCTATAGCTCAGGGATTTCCCAGCAATCATATGTAAACGGAGATGTCGCTTTTCAGAATAATACGAGTTGTTCTGATATAATCCATATACCTCTATGATGACGCGTCGACTCTTCCTTGTCGAGACTATGCTTGTCCAGCTCGTATTTCACTCTCTCAAATGGACAGCAGGTAAGAGACTGGAAAGAAAAGAACGTGGTTTATTTTTGTCCTTGAGTTTTTTTGCAGCATATACACCGACTAATGGTACACATACACACGATCTGTGCATATGCATACCATGAATGCATGGATATGTATATGCCGCTGGACAAGGAAGGTGCAGATATAGCCTTATACGGTTTTCCCAGTCTTGCACCACCCCTCGATGCCATCCCAGTAATGCATGAGCGCCAAGCAGGGAAGTCATGGGTACCAGTGTTACTAATCAGGTCTTTGGTCTGACCCGGCCGGGGATCGAACCCACGAGCTACCGATCAAGAAGCCGGAAGCTTCAACATCACGCTATCTTATCTTGTCTTGACTGACACTGATTGCGCATCATGCAGTGAAAGGTTTGCCAGTAAATTCGGCACCAAGTGGATTCGGCATTCGCCCGACCTAATCCACGATGTTAAGCGTACCCCAACCCCTAATCCATAACTAAAACCATCATCTAACCCTAACCCTATAACCTAAATGCACTGATACATACATAATAACATACTACAAAATTCACCACAATTCAAGCTCCTTAGTGAAACATTCATTTCCTAATTTATTTATGCGATATCTATGTATTTATTATTATGATTTCGTAATAACAAATACAGGTAGGCCTACAACACTTCTAATGTCAAATTCACCAGGTGGCTAAATAATTGTAAACGAGGAAATATTGTAAACCTGACAATAATGTCGATCGTTACAGAGTCGAGGCCAATGAAGAGAGACGGAATAACAGTGGTTTCGATTTCCACAAACAACCAAACTGAGTCGGCGGGGATGAGGGATACACGACGAATAAAGTTGCTAATGAAGTCTATTGCATTTCAACTAAAACCGTCATACCGAAAAGTCAAGTATGCGACGGGTCATTCAATTGTCGCGACCTATCCGACGAATACCTATGCACGATGACCCATCCGGAAATGGATACCCGGAGAAACGAGCACGAGGACTCGCGGTCCCTCTCCCTGTCATCAAACGTCACTCTACTTGAATTGCAGGAACATCGTAAAGCGAAGAGCGTACAAGAAATCCTGCAACCCCCGGAGAACGCCTTAGATTTTCTCAACAGAGCTTGCATTCCAGGGATGAACAACGAGCTGTTGCGGAAGGATGGTACAACTGTATCGCTGTGCGATGTGTGCAAGCCAAATAAAATCCTTTGTTCGACATCGATCTCAGATATGGAGCACGGTATCGCTACAAATAATCAATCTGGAAAATATAAAATGTGCGTGAGCCATTTTGAGGTGTGCGACCGGGTGCAGCAATGCTCGGGGGGCCAGGACGAAATTTATTGCGAAATGGGTAAAAAGCATAGACTGCGAATCATTGCAGAAAAGAAGTGCGAGCCTAAAAACAGTAATAGAGTAGTAACGACTTGCGAATCTTTAAGAATTGGAATCAAATCGTTTCGCGAAGCCGAAAAGTCCAAAAAGATAGGCCTACATCATTGGCCGGGTCAGCCACACCAAATTTCCCCAAGCGTATTCTCATCAAAATCAAGTCACTACTTGGATACCGAATCGAGTAATCAATCCTTGACGCCGTCCCGTATATGTGACAGTAGAATCGACTGTCCAGGTGGAGTTGACGAGATGGTGTGCCCGCGGCGGTTTTATTGCCAATCGGGCAGTCCTCTGTACGTGACTTCATCGGTAATATCGGATGGAGTGAGCGATTGCGATGACAGTAGTGACGAATGGTTCGTGATGGAACAGCGGAAATGGTCTTTCGCGTCCAAGGACAGAATGGTGAAAGATTGGTACATTCTGACTTTCATCTGGCTGATCGGAGTATTCGCGGTTATCGGAAATTCGATGGTTTTCGTCCAAACGCTGCAGTCGTTGTTATCGCTTCATCACATTCACCCCTGCACTAATTTAAGGACGCTGGCTATCTCTCTAAGATCATCAAATAGACCACGGTTTGCCACATGTAAGGGCCGCTTCAAGGCTGCTGAAGACATCCCGCGCAAAATTAATACTGGAAGCATACCGAACGGGCGGACAAAGTCGATTCGTATCTGGCACAGCGTGTTTATTTTGAACCTCGCGACGGCCGACTTTTTGATGGGACTGTACTTGATAATTTTGGGAATCGTGTCGCTTTCGAAGACTTCAAACTATTGGGAGCAGGACAAAGCGTGGAGGAGCAGTGTTTTGTGCCAATCTCTCGGCGTTATAGTTGTTTTGTCAAGCCAAACCTCAGTGCTGACTCTCGTGGCTTTGACGACTTTACGTCTGGTGACTGTCGTTAAACCTTTCGGGCTGCGGCTATTGAATCGGAAGAAAGTGCTGGCGGCCGTCTGCGTCGCGATATGGGTCGTATCACTGTTGATTGCGATTGTCCCAGTTTTGCACTGTACCGCGTATTCGTACGCCACGGAAGCTTGGATAACTTTGCCCCACGTACGTCCGCCTGTCGTAAACCGCACGATTGCCAACGACATTTTGTTGAAGACTATCGCGTTTTCAAATAACTTAACCGAATTAGGATTTTTGCAAAACGATATGTCCTGGCGGAAGCTAGAGCAATTATCCGCGGAATTGTTTCCCTCGTATTCGCATTGGAAGTACTTCGGGTTTTACAGCGCACACAGCGTTTGCATGCCGAAGCTTTTCGTTTCGATTGGAAACGTGGCTTGGAAGCACACGACCGCGTTTCTATCACTGAATCTGGCCGCTTTTATGTACATTCTCGTGGCATATCTCATCATATACAGATGGTCAAAAACAAGCAGGATTATTCAACGCGAACATGCGGAAAGGTGTCCCGAAAGTGTCACCAAAACACTCGCCCATGAGAACAAAAAACTTCCTTCTACCACTTTGCAGAAGTTTCTTAAATTGCGGAAAGACATTCGCTCTGTGAAAAGCGAAACCTCGAACGCAAGTAAATCCAGTACCAAAAAACGTAATCAAATGCAAAAGATGCAGGTCCGTATTTTTCTGCTGATATCCACCGATTTCGTATGCTGGGTTCCGATATGCGTACTCGGGTTCATAAATCTGTTCGGGTTTGATATATCGAGCACCGTGTATGCTGCGTCGGCCGTCAGACTGCTCCCGATTAATAGCGCTCTGAATCCGATTCTTTATTCGAACTGTTTGTGCGTAATTCCCCAACTTTTCCGTCGCCGTACGTGAATTTCAGAGCTGGTAGGTAACCAAGTGCTTGTACTTTTTCAAAGTAGGCGTTGCTTGCTCGCACTACTTGTTGCTGTTGTTTACGGTACTAATGGTATTTTTCGACGTCCTATTCCTATATTCCAACAATGGTTGTTTACACCAGGCCGATATTTCGAGTCTGCTGACCTGTAGCATTGTCCAATTCTATAGACTTTCATGACACAGCCTCCGCGTATAGGATGGCGAGAAGGAAACTCGTTATAATTTTAGACTAGTTCCACTTGTATTTAACAGTTGTTTACGCATGACTAGGCCATGACCTAAGTACATATTGATTTCAAAATCGCCACTGTTATGTAGTTGGACGAGAGCAGGCGTTTTCAACCGGTGGACCGCAGGAGCATTTTGAGGTGGGCAACAGGCAATTTGGTAAATTGTGAAGTTAGTGAAAGTTTAGATCTATTTTTCATATTATTCCCGCAAAATATCTATTCATATTGTCGAATAATACCTAGGTTTGACCATCAGTGTACTCTGGTAATGAGACATCGTGTCATATATGGCATGACAATGTACAAGTCGAAAATGGGATGGGAACGACGGTGTATTTTCCCCACTGGCTAAGCCTACGATGACAACTCGCGACCAACAGCAACTACAATAATTTCGATCATATATTAACTAGAAGTTATTGCTGTAGTAATCAAGTATTCCGGCAGGGTCATGTCTGTCATGTGCCGGTCAAGAGGGTGTCCAGTAAATTAGGACTAAAGTGTGATTGGTGTGTAGGTATAATGTACTTTGGTCATATTTTAGTAACATACAAATAACCAAAATTGCAATTTTTGACCGATTATGAACTTATGGTGAAAATGCACGGCACCACCGCAACGAATTGTAATGAATCGTGGATTTGTAGAGTCGGTCCAAAAATTTCCAGCCTTGAAATCATTAATTTGATATCGTTGTACATGTAGGCTACATATATGCATGAGTTTTTTGTATTAATGGATTGAATGTTCCGGCCTAGTAACGTTATTAGGTACAAAACATACGCACATATTGCACAATCAAACTCCTTTCTCCATAACCCTCCTATATCCAATTCACGTAATTCACACTAGAAATTGTTTGGAGCTGGACTATAATCCTTTCGCTATTCCAGTTATGCTTATTCCCACCATGGTAGAGCTAAAACCCCAATCACGCGTACCGAGTCAGTGAATGCGGAATTACATTGTTGTGCGATTTGCGAGGAACAGTGGTATCAGGGACGGGCGAACTTTTCAGCTCGCGGGCCGCATTCGACATCTGAATGGATTCGCGGGCCAAACTATATATAGTAAAGTGTAATTATAAGCCTAAAAGCAAGCTCTTATTCGATTATATAAAGCAGCACGTGGTTCTTAAACCATTTTGACAGCGACCCATATCCGAGTTTTAGTGGCATGTCGCGACCCAAGCCCCACACATCAAATCGTATGCATTTTTAATATAACTATGCTACATTTTACGGGCATGTATACGATATAGAGAACGTGCCGAAAGCAGTCGTACTCAATGCGGCTGTATGGGACATGTCTGACTCACGCGATTTCGAATTAGAGTGTGTTATTTGACCACATGTTGCATTTGTACTGGCTTTCCACTCGGACTATTCCTTACCAACCATTTCGACGAACGGACATATCAGTATCGAAGGTATTATAGCCAACCAGCGACGGTCATTTTGGGTTTATCGTCAGCAATTGTTTGGCACCGTACTTCACCTATCGATATGCTGGTCAAAAATAATGTCTTCATATGTCCTGGCGCGGTAGGGGTTGGCCTCGCAAGTCCACTTTCTCATAGTCCTGCACCCGATCGTCGCACACTCCTACACTAAAGGCATCCTAACGGTCCCCGACGGTGTTTATCAGAGAAATCATGGCCAGACAAACGTTGTGGTGGATTCAAACCAATACAAAGGTCGGCACATTTTTATGATCCAGTCAAGTTGTTGTGATGACTTTTTTACACGTCTCGCTGATTGGCGTATAGTAGTTAGAAGAAATTCAACCAATATTACTTATTGACAGATCGCTCAGATGCCATCGCGACTCAAAATTATAACCTTCGCGACCCATACTTTCAGGACCCTGATATAAAGTAACCGAAGACGTGGAGATTATACATATGTATTTATATGAATGTGTATTAAAACAATTTAAATGTTGATTTGATAACGCACATGCGCCAGAAACATTATCGAGATTTTCTAAACGGGCCATCCTGAATCAATTCGTCAAAATAAGGGATGAAAGAAGGTTGTGCC
>KE605908.1:0-16472 GCA_000444245.1 Botryllus schlosseri
CCCCCCCCCCTTGTTGTGAAAACGAGGAATTCTGATGCAATAATCCAGCTTTAATTAGAAAACAAGCATTCTATATTATATTCACACAAGTTTGCGTTGTCTTTATTAAAATTTCATGCCTTGGAATAAAAAATAGGCTTGCAAAAAATCAACTATCAAAGCTAGCACAACTGCACAAGCTTGACATTGCATACTGCTTCCATTTTTGCTTCCCACAATGATTTTGTTTATTGCAACAATATAGAAGGGTTTCTTCTAGAACTGGGACTACCTCAGTATGATGCAGTGCAGACGAATTGAGACTATATATTGACAGCTCCAAACAAAATCGTAAGTGTGTTCTACTTCACAATGGTAACGCGTACGGTTCTTTTCTGATAGGACATTCGTTGACAATGAAAGAAGAGTTTCAGAACATCAAAACCGTTCTTGAAAAGTTGAAGTACCATGAGCATGGTTGGCTCATCGGTCTAGATCAGTGGTTCCTAACGTGGGCGATTTGGCGGTCTAGGGGGGCGAAAATAGCGAAGGGGGCGAAAATGGACAAAGGGGGCGAAAATAGCGAAGGGGGCGATAGGGGGCGATGACGCGTTAAAACGGCTATATTGGAGTCAAGTCGGAGAAATGACCTTTTTTTTTAGTCATCCCACGAAAATTCAGTTGCAAAAGTGTAAAATTCGACATGGAACGGAAAAGTTGACCTTTTTTTTTGTCAGCCTGCCGGTGATTACTGCTTGTATACCGGTTTTTCGGTTCACAAAATTTGGGGGGCGATGAGTCGAAAAAGGTTGGGAACCACTGAACTAAAATAAACGAGAACATGAATGCATATTAACATTTGTCTACTGATCTTTTTGAATGACTATAATGATCCATTTTGAACTCCTCTGCAGATATATTTGCTCCATTTGGATATTTCCTGTTCAAATATAGGTCACAATGCAATGCACGTCATAAACGAGCAAAGCCTCGCCTCTGATTACACAATTTATCAGTAACATGTTAGCACAGCATCCGGCTTATGCCCGTTTCAGCGCAACTCTATATCTCGCCAATACAATGTTCGCTGATATATTCAATGATTCCCTGAAGTCGCTCTAGATTTTGAGAATCAGCATTGATCCAGATTATAGCAGCACAAAGAAATAATAGCCAACTTCTCTGTGCGTTACTGACTTTTGATGATGCCAATGTATCGTTGCTATGAAGCTCTCTTGAACACTGAATATGGGCCAAATTACCATATAATTAGTTCATTGTACTCCCATGCACCTTTTTGATTGAAAATCGCTGTGAAAATTGTCCTGTATTTGTCTTGATGCCAGTGATTGCGGTTTTATAATAATAATGCACCGTTATTGAAGACATCTGTTTGTACAGGTGTTCATTATGTTGGGAACATGGCCGATGGGGACATGGATCATATGTTATTCGATGTATTGACTGATGGACAGCTCGGTTGGGATAAATTGGACAGCAAGTTTGATTCGGTTGTCCTGAATGACAAAGGTACGACTCAATTTCTGTAGTAGAGCATATCGCTATCTTTGGCATTGTAGATAGATGTGATGCCCAAATACAGAGCCTAGATGCACTACCTGCGGATGTATTGGATACTCAAAACCTTACTGGTATTTTGGCCGTATGAAAATGATTGGTTGATTGATTCATTCAATTATTGAAATTGTACTACAATGCATTGTCTGGGTAAGGTATTAAATTAGTTTGGTTTAAATGGGATTCAGCACTAGTTTGGCCAATACCTTGAGAAAAACTCATCCTGGTTCCAGCCTCATTACCTACACAAATTTTCACCTTATATGAGCACTTGAGCCGTTTTCAAATAATCGTATAAATTGTAGAGCATTCAATGATACTGTACGGTAACGGAGAAGCAAAAGAATATATAAAGTCACTGTTGAAATACTTTCCAAAAGAGGAGGACGCGATCAAGAAGTTTGACATCTTATTGAAGGTATGTGAATTTCGATGCTAAAGGTGTCAGAAATTGTTCTTGTCATATCTTTCCTGTTTCCTTTTTTTCATTTTGAACTCATGCAGATATTTCCGGTTCTTACCAAATTAATTCTCTTCCTAAAGCCAGTCGGTATTCCGGCCGTGATATTTCTCAAAACCTCTGTACCGATCATGCGAAGTATTATCAGGCATGTATACCACTGATGATCGAGCGTTATGTTTGAATTTTAACCACCTGCAGGACAGCTCAAAATCCGTCGTCGCCTATGTATTGATGAAAGTCCTTCCCAAGTTTGTCACGAAATTCCTTCTACGCACTGGTATTCTGTACGCCCTGTTTCCTCGGTAAGGCAATGGTCATATTGCTCATTCCACTTTGACGAGAACTCACTCTCGATTAAGGTACCAAAAACTGACTGAAACCAGCGTGAAAGATGTGCTGAATGAACTCACTGACGATGAGACACTAAAGTTCGTATTTGGATACGCTTTTGGTGATTATGGTGAGCTTTTGCGTGTTGGCCGTTACATGTTTTTTTAGCTAATGCGAGCATGAAAATAGTACTGCATGCGCTGAACCTGCCCATATTGATATCGATTTATTCAAAAGTTGTCAAGTGGTCGCTTCTATTACTCGAGAACAAGTGTAATGCAGTGATGACCAAAACTAATTCCTGGTGCATCATTTTGAGCTATGCTACCGTGTTTGCATGCCACTGGAAGTAGGCTGCTACTAACAGACAAACCCAGTGTCTAGGCAAAGTGAAAGGGCTAATTGACAGGCGGATAAATGAGTGAACCCGAGAGAAGAGCGGAGGTATGATGGAGATGATAATAGCATTATGTTCCGACATACTTGTAACAAATGAGGTTTGCAATGTAAATACAGAAAAGCAGTTGGAGATGTCTGAAGGAAAATGGCCGTTGAATTGTTTAAAAAGATACCTGATGCAATGGTTGGAAGATGTCTTGAGTGCTCAGTAATAGGTGGATAGCAGAAAAATTGAAAGGGAAGATTTATGGGACATCAGCCAAGAGACTGCGTTGAACGAATGTTGCAAGTTTCTTGGTAGGAGTGACTAGATTGATCTGGATAGAAAATAGATATATCCAAAGCACAACCCATGTTTGTATACCCACTTTTATATACGCAAAGTATATATCTCAAGAAATCAGTGATGGCACAAAACACCAGTGCAAAGTACCCAGTAGGCAATTTCATGTAAGTATTTCTGTCCAAATGGGCCATGACCCATGATAACTCTCACCTGGAATGCTGCTTACTACGGAATCGATGTGTTATGTGGTCAGGGGTGTAAGAGTTTTGAGTAAACGTTAAATGTTGAAAGGATGTACCACGACCAAAAAAGTTGAAGAGCACTGGTTTAAAGTCATAACCACTGGAAGAAGTAGTGGGAGTAGGCAAAATCTACTAGGAGTACTCAAGAAAGTAGAAGTACTTTGTTACTGACCACATCTAAATATAATAGATGTACTAAATGAGGATATGGAGAAGGTGAGAGTTATAGAGGAAGCCATTATGACTCGGAACTTATGGAGGAAACTTGTAAGCTTTGGCAACGCACAGTTTCCTCCTATGAATCACTCATGGTGTTTTTGACCACCAGGTGGAAGTTATTGAGGAAGACATTATGACTGGGAGCTTATAGAGGAAATTGATCAGCTTTGGTAACCCACAGTTTTCCGCTTAGAAGTCAGTCTTGATGTTTTTGGCTGGCCACCGCCATGTATGCCTACAATAGAATCGTATGATGATCCTAATAGAGAATTGATGGAGATTTTTGAAACCCCGCGAGTTAAGACAATTGGTATTGTTGCTTGCATTATTCTTGGGCCTGAAAACGAAATATTGCAGGTAACGCATGAAAACACTATTTGTTGTCTCTCCATAGGCTAAAAAATCAGTGCAATATGAAATGGCTTTGATTACTCAATGTTTGAAGTAAACGCAGTGTATATCTCATATCTGCACTCACTTCAAGTACCGAGGCAAGAATTATTCATACTTTTGTGATCATTGATACCCAAGTCCCAGGCGTGCTCACTGCTCGCACTTAGCAGAACACGGTCCGTTTTTGGACACCCACAATACTGCGGTCTGCCAAGCAAAACCTTTTAGGTGATTGCGATTGACATGGCAACATGATGACCACCCACCATTTAACCCATGGCTGATGGCTCGGAGTGGATTTATTTCAATATGAACATATTATTCAATTGTATATTGAAGTTCTCCTCCAAGAAGCTCTTCAGTTTTTTATTTGTTTAAATTTATACGGGCTAGACTTGTATATTTCCACCTGTCAGGTAGTCAATGGGAGTGTGTTACCGTGACTAGCGTCTCTTTAGTGTAATCAAATGTTGCGGAATCGTTCTTGCCAATGTACTCAACCCGTTGACAGTGTACAGCGTGATTAGGAATGAAAAAAATTCCAATTTTAGGTACATATCCTTCCAAAGCGCCGTTTCTCATGCATGGAATGTTAATGGATTACTTTCGCAATGGGGCTTACTATCCCAGAGGGGGCTCGACAAGTTTAGCTAAGAATATGATTCCTGGGATCCGGCGAGGTGGTGGTAACGTTCTCGTAAATGCCAACGTAGAACGAATCTTGACTGATGATGAAGGAAAGGTGTATGGTAAGTTTAGCGCATGTTATACTACCAGTATGCCCACCACTTGTGGCCTTCACTTTTTCATTGGCAGCATATTGCCAAACGATCTGGAGTGGCAAGAGTGCAGAATTGGAATGTGTTACTCGCATTTTCAGAACTGAGCCTATCACGAAGACTTTGAATTTAGGCATTTTTTCAGAACCATGAGCTTTGTTAATGTACAAAGTTAAACTAGGAATAGAAGCGATATTTTGAAACTCAGAAGCATGAAAAAATAATACGAAATTTAATCAAGGAAGTGAAAACTGACACTTGGTAAATCAAGCGTCGCATATTTCGCTGTGTAGTAAATTCCCAAATGTTGTCACAAAAGCCAACCTGTTTGGTTGAACAGAAGTGATGATAGCAATCAAGCTGCTAAAGTCCGTTTTTTTTTTTTTGGATGAAAATCTACTGTCTGGTCAAACCTCGAATTTGAAACCAATCCTGAGGATGGAGGAACATTGAGATGAAACAAGGCAGATGAGTGCAATTGTTCACTGTGAAATAACCTGAGAGCAGCACACCACCATTATTACAACACCACAAGAAAATATGTTGGGTCGCATCCATCATATACCTTAACGATGGCGTCCATATGCCGATAATTTGTTCCAATGGCAGAAGCATAAGACAAGACTAGACCCTCTGCTGCTGATGATAATATATAAATAATATAACTGTGACATGCCAACCATGATTGAAGTAAAGATGATCTTCCATTTACTAATGCGTAAAATTACAAAGTATATATTGTTGCGTTTGCAGGCGTGTCAGTCAAACGTCACAGCAATTCTGTGATTGTTAAAGCCCCGATAGTCGTGTCCAGCATTGGAATTTTCAATACTTTCCAGAATTTGCTGCCTCCTCGCGTTTCCGAGCAATACGGTAATGTCTTTGTTCGTTTTCAGTGAAATTGCTTTCATTTTTGAACATTTATTGCGCAGATGTGCAAATGTCTGACTTGGACACGGGCTTGTCGTGCTTCCAAACTTTTCTTGGATTGAAGGGGGAAACGAAAGAGTTGCAATTGCAAAAACGAAACTATTGGATCGTAAATAATTCAGATGCGGAAAGGTATCTTGTTAAGCTGCTGTTGCATTTTTGAAGCCATAAAGTCTGCAATAAAATGTTTCCTTATATCTATATATATATATACCTATTGGAGACTTCTCAAACTTCACATTCTATGTCTAGTACTCACCAAAATCTGACCACTCTACTTCATAAAAATCACGAAAATATATCAACATTGTATTCTCGTATATCTGGTTTTGTCAAGTTCTTACTTTCATCACTTCCAGCAGGACTGTAGATACAAACAGATGGTGCGATGATGTCGACTAACAATAATTGCATTCTCAGTGCTATGAAGAAGTATATGTCTCTGACTGCAGAAGATGCTGCAGCTACCCCAATTCCATTGGTATTTGTTTCTTTTCCATCTGCAAAAGACTCGTGCTGGCGTGAACGATATCCAGGTAATCTATAGAAAGTGGGTTAGACTACTGAAAACCTATTACGGCTGATCTATTATAATATTTAGTATAAAGTGAACTAAGTGGTTGTGGTTTTAGCATCCCTTGCACCAAGTGTACTCTACACCGCAATATGGTTACCGAAAAAACTTGCTGTTTTGACACACAATATTTTGAACAATAACCTGACTGAGGGCAATGACCACATCGAAACCGCATTGAGACTACCATTACCAATATCGCAGAGCACAACAATGTATACGTTCTTTGAGCTGTACCCAACACTTTCTGTGGTCACTGGTCACCCATGTTTGAAACCCTCTGTCGTAGGAATCTTTCACTGCAGAGGCAATGGTGCTGCGATATTTTTTTTTATCTCATGTGAAAATTGCACGAGTGTTGCTTTGGATTAATATATTCGGACATTTTCGGCAACCTCACTCGGAGTATAATAACATAAAGAGCACACATAGATTTAAAATGAGTTCTTTGACCTTGACTCAGTTATTCTCAATCGGGGTGCTGAATGCTGATTGAACTCATGAGGGTTGTCATCGACAAATTATGGACATCCACCTATTTTAGTCATCGCCTTCCCCCCATATCTCGCTGTCGAGGTGCTAGAGTACTGTGAAATATTGATCCATTTCAGACGGTGTCGCCATCGCGAGATCAAGGTTGACTAGCTGGTTCGTGTTAAAGAACTTGAAGATTGCTTTCATCCCTCAAAATAATACATTCATCACAACTCAATGACTTCTGCCAATAACTCTTGATAAGATGCCCCCAAAAAGTCTTCCTGGTGAAAGGAATTGCATTAACATATGTATCCATTCCAGGCAAGTCTGTGTGCACGGCAGTTACGTTTGTTAATTGGAAATGGTTCGAGAATTGGGAAAATCTGAGCGCTACCACCACCAAAGATCACGTTTACTCTGCCGTCAAAAAAGGCATACAGGAGCAAGTTGTGAATGTTGTGTTGAAAAATTTCCCACAGCTTGCCGATAAGGTACGCTATACACTATACATTATTGCCGTAATCAGTAGGTTCCAAAATGCACCAAGTTCACGTGACCCTCAATTATGTAAAATGATTGCATCTTAATAAATGGCAACCACCGCAAATATATGGTTGTTATAGATCAGGGGTCACCAACCTTTTTGAAATCAAGAGCTACTTCTTGGCTACTGCTTAGTGCGACGGGCTACCAGTTACTCCCACCGTTTAACTATAGATAACCAACCTACGGAAAGACGCGCATCGCGTGATTCACGGTCGAGAAATACTACAGTTGCAGATTTGTTGTCGCTTCATAGCATGAAACGGCAACGTAATTGCTACTCCCATAGATGACGACCCGAGCGCTCAAATCTAATAAAATTGATCTTATTCGATAGCTACAGTCGCGCTGATTCTGATAATATACATTAAATTTTCATCAAGGCAATAAAACCACCCCGAAAAAGCCTTCAAAATCTGAAAATCGGCATTGTTCTAAACGATCGCAACGACGCAGCACAATGACGATAACAATGGTCCTTGTGTGGTTGCGATTGTTCAGAACAATGCCGATTTTGAGTGGTATTTCGAGGGAGTTCCATTGCCCTGATCAAAGTTTGATGTATATTATCAGAATCCGCGAGACTGTAGCTTTCAAATAAGATCAACTTAATTAAATTTGAGCGCTTGGGTCGTCATCTATGGGATTAGGAATTAAGTTGCCGTTTCATGCTGTGAAGCGACAACAAATCTGCGCATGTAGCATCACTCGACCGTGATTCACGTGTTGCGCATCTATCCGTAGGTTAGTTATCTATAATTTAACCGTGCTTAGTTGGATTCCTTCACTTAGACAATCAGAGCACTGGGCAGGGTTTCCGCCGCTTTCCAAGAACATAAAACTCTCACTCACCGGGACTCACACCAGTGTCTCCGGGCTTAGTTGCGTTGCCGCACTGCGCGCCAAAGCTCCAATCACCGCTTCAAGACTCGGTAATATCAACTAGATCCCCGTTAAGCCTCCGCGTGGGCGATGACGAGCAGTGCCCCGATCAAAAACTGCGTTCGTATATTCCTTAGGGTCGACTGACCCATTTCCAGCTGCTGCTAATATGAAACCATTCGACTTTCAAATCTCTCATTTGAATGTTTGGTGCTGCTACCGCGTTAGTGACCCCTGTTATAGATACTAACCCGTCTTATTTGTAGAGCTGGTTCCGAGATCCACCTGTGTCTGATTTGTCAATAACTTTGGTTCGCTTTGTAATGCAGATCGAATTTGTCGAAAGCGGTACTCCGCTGAGTCACAAGCATTATCTCGGTACTCCAAAAGGGGAGATCTATGGAATCGATCACACCATGAAGCGCTTCCAGCCAGAGCTAGCAACTCGCCTTTTGCCCACTACTTCAATACCAGGACTCTATTTGACAGGTACATGATAATATCTTTCTTTTCGTGGATGTGTTTATTGAATACCTTCAATTCAATTATAAGATGTTCTTTTGCATCTTCATCGTCCAAGTACCTCAAAATAAACTAAACATCTGCCTACCTACCTTAAGTAAGATTTTGTTGTAGGCCTGTTGGATTCTGATAAAGGCGAATTCACACATACCCGGTTCGCACGGCAAATTCGCGCGTAACGCACGTACCGCAAGAGTCAATTCACACATTCACGACTCGCGATTAACGCGATCATTGTACGGTAGCCGTGCGACGACCAACCGGACGTATTCACACTGCCGCGGTCGTTCAACCACGGTTGCAAGCGGTACACCCTGATTCCATTCCAGTTTGCTCTGCCTCTTTTTCAACATATTGATACATCATATATAAAGCCCAGGTGGAGTCAGAGGTTTGCCTACCTTTTCAATTGGTTGTGTTTTATATCACTTCAACGCAACAACATAACTAACCTACTTTCTGCACTTTGGATTTGGAATATTTGCACCTATTTGTAGTGTCACAGGTCAGTTTGCGGTAGCCACAAAGATGCACCCTGCAATCTCCAAGTGACCACCTCTGCTAAAAGTATTCGAGCCATCAACCGTATCTGCTATTTAAAACTATTTGATCGCCTTTAATTTCTTCATTTCCTACACTTGAAGTAGGAACATGTCTTTGAAATTGCTCTACTTGAAGGCGAGAAAAACTTTACAGCAATACTAATGTACGAGTAGCAACGATGAATATTCTGACCACATTGGATAAATAGTCACCTATTCCTGAACATTCCAAGAAATCTAGCATGCCTTACAATACAGAATTGAATTTTCAATCATGTTATGCAAAGAAATGATGAACAATAAAATGAAATGCTTACATTTGAAAGCATTGCAAATACAGAATTGAATGAGTACTAAAAATTGCATACATTTGAAGAAAGAAACAAGAATGAATAATATGCAATATCACGGTACCAATTAAATCGATGCAGAAATAATCATAATAGACAAAACAGTATGCATGAAATAACAGTGCTAGTTTTCAACTGGTACTTGTGATCATAAACTTGGAAAAGTTTGCATAATGTCCTTCATTATTGCAGCAACACACACAGCGTCCGCTGACTCACAACTATGTGCCGCCATAAAGCTCGCAAAATGATCATATTAGTCCAGGGTGCAGAAAACTGGTCAGTGCTCCACTGTAGAAACTTTATCATCTCACCCTGAATAAGATATAATATGTATGTTACATGCATAGCGTGACAAGTCCAACATCACAGCTACACCTACCTGCATCAAATTTCTGTCATCATAGTATCTTCGCTCTTCCCTGGTAATTGTCTGCCAATTGTAGAGTTCAATGATGGTGGATGGTGGTTGGTGGATGCAAGAGATGACATAGCAGTGCTAGTTTACACATCAGCTGGGTTCACATCATTTGTCTCTGGCAGCGGTTTCTAAATCCCAATATTAAAAGCTTATTTTACAGCAATGCCTTTGAAATATAATATGTCATAAGGAATTTTACTTCATGCAAACATTCACCACAATTCACAATATCTGATGTTGCCACTTCAACTTATTCTGCTGCAGTAATCAAACTATCAGAGTAGTGACTTTCTTCAATATCTGGCAGGCTGTCAACAGTGATACACAGATGAGTATGGTCAACAAAAAAGCTAAGAATTTATACTTTATCACGACCTATTCTCTGCGTTGGATGCGAGAAACATTTTCTGCTAGTATGACGTTCTATCTTGTGCAAATGCAGCATTTCAATAGGACTAAATGCATATTTTCCCCATTTCCCAAAAATTGCTCCTCGAGGTCGACCATCGAGTTTTCACTTGCCCCACTAAATGAATGAATGGAAATGGACATACCAGATGTTACCAGTACATCAGCTATTGATGTTGATGTAGGGCGCAGGCTGTCATCAACAACATGGCCTGATTTTTAGTACGGTAGTGGAAAGGAATATAGAGTACAATTTCTGTAAACATATGTAGTAAGATTGAAAAGACACCATTATGTCTAAAAATGCATGCATCAATATAATATGAATCTGAACTCATTCTAGTTGATAAAATGAAATATTGTTGCAGGAATGAGCAATATTACCAGCTTCTATCAACTTAACTAGGTACTCATTTGCTACATGATAATCACAACACAGGACATGGAATTCTAGGTTAAAATGTCAAATGCAAATAATTAACATCAACTATGTATATACAAGGATAACAAGGTTATGAAATGACTTGTAGCAGTCCTTCAATCAGACACACACATACACATTGAACCAGAGTAGTAAATAGCAGGCAGCCCTGTGATCACAAGCACTGATTTATCAGGTATGCAGAAAACAGACGGAAAACATTCACTGCTGTAGAAACACGTGCAGCTGAGTCAGCCTGATCGCACCATCATTTCCAGACGCAAAACAAGCATCGCATAGTAATAGAATACCCACAACTGACGAGCATATACATAACAAAACGACTGATTACTACTGCATGGCATGGCAGTACCATCATACCGGCATACATGCCGTCTGGTACGTATCTACACATCCTACCTGTAAACTCACCTTCTCATATCACATATTTCTTCGTACAACCAATATACACCCTGAACACAACATAGAAGCACTCTTCTTCGATAATTATTCAATACATTCATCTCGACAAGCTGCTAAATCCACGAGAGCACACTTTCGACTGAGCTCACGGCAGCAACGATAGCCACGGAAAGTTCGTTTGATCCAACTTTCCGTACGGCAGCAAAAAAGCGAAGAAATCGACCGTACGATAGCCGTAGTGAAGGCCGCCGTGAACGAATCGTGCATGTGTGAACATTTCCACGGCACGGCAAAAATCGTGGCCGGGAACCGTGTATGTGTGAATTAGCCTTTAGCCTTTAACCGTACGATGGAAAACCGCACGGCAAAAATCGTGGCCGGGAACCGTGTATGTGTGAATTAGCCTTAAGACTTGATTGGTTCGCGCTGCGGTGCCAGTATGACGTCAATAATTGTATGATTGGCATATCTTCCGCGACTATCCCTACGCTGGAATTCAAAGCCGCCAAACTTGTATCTCATGTCAGTCGAATTACGAGCGAATGCAAGCTCGTTCTTAAGCATTTAATCAAGTTTTGACGTCCCTATTACGGACCGGGCTCAATCGCGCGGGGAATAAATTATGTTTACGGTTCAACCAATTAGCATATACCGTGCGTTTGAATTGGTTTGAACCCGACGTTTCCTTGATCATTTTGGGCGTTGACATTCTTTACGCGGCTCCGGGTCGCAGTGTGATTTACAGTAAACTCATCACCGTACAGGTACACCCCTTGCCGTTCAAAACAAGTTTGTTTTGTTGACAGTAAATGCAAAGCGTGGCGGCGGTTTAGCACTTTTAGGAAATGTTCGTTGGCGTATCGCGAAGGCTACAACATATGTATCAACTATCCAATATCTATAATGTCGTTTTGAATTACGGAATGTATAGGTGCTTGTATTAGATACCGTTATCCCATTATATTATAGTGGTTCTCTAGTAGAAGTAGACTAACACCGTACATTTTTACTCCATTACAAGATTTCCGAGATATCCAAGAAGTCGTAAGACTAAAGTAAATAGCAACCATTCGAGTCGCCGTAACACAACCCTTCCTGCAGGTCAGGACATCTTCACGTGCGGCGTGAGCGGGGCGGCTGTATCCGGTATCATCACATCCGGCGCGATTCAAGGCCGCAATCATTTCCTCGACCTGTACGCCGCCATGTTGCTGAAAGTCTGCAGGCGGTTCTGGGTTCGGATTGCCGGGAAAGCGCAATAAAAATGAAGCGAGTTTGTGACGTCACTGAATCATATTGCCGTCTGCATAGTTCATATCTGCAATCTAAAATTTCCTGTGGCGTGCTTTCAGCCACCATGTCACGCCTTTTTCCGAGATTCAACCCGTTTATGGTTGTAAAATTCGACTCTTCAACTCATATTACGCCCGTGTTCAATGTTTTGTTTTCCAGTATCATCAACGCGTCTTGCAATTTCGAAATTGTGCAGTTTATTTGTTTCATGTTATCTTCATAGATCTGCAATTCTTCATACGTAGCCATACCTGAATATTGCAAATAATCCGGTTCGAAACAACTCTTTTACTTGATTCCCATATTTTGTTCTCTCTATTTATTGATATCATAACAACGTTACTAACTGCGGTGCTTCTCACTCGATTGCTAACTTACGTTTATCGATTGGTTACTATTACCTACAGAGCGATGCTATCTATTGCAACAGCTTCGTATTTAAGTGAAATCATTAGCAGATTTATTGCGCTAATGTAATTCTTACGGTTCATCTACATCAATGAGTATTGTGTCTTCAACCGTCTGTAATTCAAGAATTCTATATGTGAAGAATACTCATTGCATCCAGTTGTGCTGGTAGTTCTTGAACGATACGCGTGGCTATACCGGCATGGACAATTGGACATATGTTTAAGGGATTTGGATTGGGAAGACTGTATGGCCCGATACGCCGATGGTGGTGTCTCCCTCCGTAGATCAGGGGTTCTCAACTTCCCTTGTACAACGGGCCGCATTTTTACAAATAAAGACGCTGCGGGCCGCAGAATATTATTATCATGTATTTGTGGGCTACTATTAAATTCAGGCTACTATAGCCTATATTTACCAGTCGTATACTGGCATTTAGTACATTTTCATGCTTTCTAAAGCATTAATGGACAGCGTTCGTAAGTTTACATTGGCTGTTTTTTTTGGTGAGAATATGAATCTTACAGCGGCGCAAGTAAATCCCCATATGGAGCCTGCATTGCATTCGTTTCTAAGTAGGTATATGCACCCAAAACCCTCCCAACAGAGAACTGAACTCCGTTTCAATGCGTGAGTGGACATTGAGCAAGTATGAAATAACGGTCACACCTTCGTTACAGAGGCCATTATCATGAATTTCAGCTCTCAGTGATATGAGAAGAAGTCTGTTGTTCGGGGTCATTTCTGAGCAAACCATTCAACCCTTCTCCATTCCTTCCATGACTGATGGAGCCCTGCACCGATAATGATGATGATGAGTCAGCTTGGTAAATTTGTTGTTTTTCCTCTGCAAATATGTCTACTCTGATTAAATGCACCCAGATAATTAGCTATGCCATGTCGGTGGATTCGTCCAATGCTAGGCTAAAGTAGTCTACGCGGCAACATGGTTCAGAAAATGCGATAAAAGATCGACTTGCATTGCTGTTACTCTTCTTGTCACGGTTGAATCAGACAACTGTAGCTTCGAAATTTGTCAGGTTATGTTGGCCTCGCTGCTAAGTTCTGGAAACAGCGAATATTCGCACAGTATGTTGAAGTCTTGTTGAAATCACACCCTCTCTAGCAGATTTCTTGGGTTTAGCGATATTCTAAGCAATTTTGAAAGATGCGTCTGTAACGTCGCTGCCAATTTTAACAATGCCCGACATATGGATTGCTGGGCTTCCACCAACCTAGCTTCGTTTTTTCTAAGATCAGGCGATATGTGAAACTCCAGAAGGAACATGCGTAGGCTAGTATCATTTCAAGCTTCGAGGCTTCGGTACGACACCTGTTCTTTGCCAAATATGACACATCGATTTACCATTTATATCTGGGAAAGCAAATTCATTGCTCGACGCAGAGTTACAAACCCAGCTCTCGACGTTCTCGTTACTAGTACTTGTTTCTGCTCAAACCATTCACGGTGTGTGAAACACATTTTAAAAGTGTTCAACGCAGCGGGATTCTCTTGAAGCAGAGTGCAGCCGAATATCGATTCAAAATAATAACAATCTAAACTTCAGCATAGGCCTATATCAAGAAACCAGAACACATCAAAGAATGAGTAATCAAACGAAACAGACAGTGCGATAAGAAAGCTAAGTAGCTAAATTGATATGTAACAATTCTGTGCCAGTATAGTAATTGCTTCCGTAATGAAAGATGTCGGTGGCCGCAAATTGAACGTCTGCGGGTTGAGAACCCCTGCACCAGGGTGCGAGGCTAATCGGTTGAGGCAGGGTTGTAAGCAAGTCGTGGTGCCATGTATTTTTGTTGCCTCTGTCCTTTTGTATTACCTTTTACTTTCATTCAGTGTGCAGTGCATGCCTCCTTTTTACGTCGCCTAGACCAGGTGTGTGTCTGACTTCGAAGACTACTCCAAGTCGTTTCGACACCTTCCTATCTTTTATTGCATCGCAGTCTTGTGGTGTAATGAAATGATGAAATTGTTAATATTAAATTGAAGTGCAGAAATTTTTGACGTTCAACTTTACGCTGACCACCGTGAAGTATCAGTCTGCGCTGCAGTGGCAGACAGTTACTCCAGACAACGGCCTTGACATGATAAACGAAGTAGGCCTATTAATCGGTAGGCCGTGTTATGGGCAGGGCTTTGGAGCCAGAGCCGTCCATTTTCAGCGCAGCCGGAGCTCTACATGAAATTCAAGAGTAGCTGGAGCCGGTTCTAAGAACAGTAGCTCCGGCTCCGTTGTGTTGCATAAGATGTTATGCTTTTACTGATGGCTGAATGCACACAATTTAACGATAATCGTTCAAAAAATTGAGAAGTGTTGCCTCGCTGGCACCACCTTTTCTAACTAACCAGTAACCATGTTTAATTGTTTATACTTCATGCGCCAAACCTGGGTAGGCTGAATTTGTCGCGCTTACTCCGTAATTACTGTGTTATACCCTCAAATTCGTAATCAGCACAACACCGATGGCCAATTGTGTGGTTAGAAAAATAATGCACGCATGTCACAAAACGGGATTGATGCTTATGTGAGATCGGCAATATATACCAATTTACCATATTTTGGAAATCGGAAAAGAGGACACTTTTTCAAATTTTTCAGACTTGCAAGGCCGGAGGAAAATCCTTAGACCTATATTTTCTCAAAAAAGAGGACAAAATCTCAAAAAAAGAGGATATTTTGGCGTCCTCCGAGGACTCTTTTAAAAAAGAGGACGTATGGTGATGGTAACCCTACCTAATTAGTATTGAGACGAATGTATAAGCGACGCTATAGGATATAACCATATGGCATCGCTGCATAGTTCACTTGTTGATTTAGAGGTGCGCATGCCACACGCCGAGAAACTTTGTCCCCTTTCTGAATTGGACGAGTAAATGTTCGTTCTTCGTTGATAGTTTTTTAATCGTAGCGCCAAATTGGATAGTGCGTTATCGTTTTTGCCTATGAATTGAAATTCATTCAAGCGCACGATCGTTTATTCCAGCAACGACTTTCGAACTTAAATATAGGGAAATGCATCGAAGCAGCCCAGATCGCTATTATAGTCCGCATAGCCAGTGGCACTAATTTCGAGTTTATTCGATTCGTTTGAATGGGAGCCTTCTATACTCCCCTAAACTTGATCGACGACGGACGGACTGGTAACGAGCGTACCAATATCGAATTTGAAGCCATTGGGTTTCTGCTGATAAGGTCGTGACGTGCCCTCATTTCTGCAGTTACATCTGAACAAATCGCACAATTTCAAAATTAAATTGGACTGTATGCAAACTTGGACAACTAGAACATTTTCAGCTTATTTTAATTAGATTAGAATTAGAAATAGAACTCTACAGTTTTTTCCAAATTAGATTAGAATTAGAATTACAGCTACACAGCTTTTTTCAAGTTAGATTAGAATTAGAGCTACACGGCTTTTTCCGAATTAGATTAGAATTGGAATTAGATCTGCACAGTTATTTTCCAGATTAGAATTAGAATTACTGAGTTCCAAAAAACTTGAAAATTGAATGAAATTGTGAATGGGAAATGAATAAAGCAAAAATCAGTTCAAATCAAATCACAGGGCATTCCCATAACATGAGAAT
>ATSW01010820.1:0-13448 GCA_000444245.1 Botryllus schlosseri
GGGGGGGGCGCCTGTCAAAAAAGGTTGAGAACCGCTGGACTAGAGTGAAAACTCAACACTGACGCCGGTTGCTTATAAGGCGGCTATATGAACGGTTGAACTTGTTCGACATTTGCTGTCTTGAATGATTTTACTTGCGTGAAAGTATTTCATACTGAACATCTCGACTTTCGTTGGAAATGTGCTGGATTGCGTAATGCAAGCAACTTCTATTCACTTAGAATTGCTCCGCGGACCGTATGTTTGACTGTTTTGGTATAGGGAGACATTATCTTCGCGGAAATCAATATAAGCGAATTGCGCTTGATGTCATTCATAACAGAAGTCATACCGAAAGTGGAGCAAATTTTTTTTTAACATAGAATGCTATAGAGCAGAGACTGGCAAACTACGGCACGCGAAAGCCGCAAGAAATGTTTCGAAATATTGATCAAATGCGTCATAAAAATCTAGGTAATGCAACTTGAATAAATAATTCTTTATATTTCGCCATGATATTGATAATTATTGTTGTATTATAATAATAATTGAATAGTATATTCATATTGCAATGAACTCGGATAGTTATAGTCTTATTATAGTATCGTCTTATATTATAGTATTACTATATGGCCAAGTAGTAATATTCTATTGCTGGTGCAATAGCCTAAACAACTCGGTGCCTACGGTTTTTGAACGGTTGTGGTTGCTAAACATTCCAGAAAACCAAAACGCTGATGACTCAATTCGGACCACAAGTGTAATTTAGATTTCCGAATAAAACTTCTGACAATAGTTTGGGCAGCACGTCCGTCGGCTCGTTGGTCTAACGCAGAGGTGGGCAACCCTTTTGCTAGTGACGGCCGCATTTCGATCACTTATGTAGCCTACGGTCGCATTCTAGTGCATAAGCCTTAATGAACTAACCGGGCGCAAAATACCCACGTTAAACTGTCCATTTACGGTGCACTCCGGACTAATCTACTTTTTCATATCGGCTTACTATACGCACCGAAATCGCGAGTGGCCAATGTTTTGAAAAATGACTGGGTTCCGTTATGGTCGTGCGAAAGGCGATATTTTTTTCAGATTCATAAATCAATTTCATCATTATTTTTAGTATATTCAAATATTGCCATCAAATATTTATCCTTTATCAGCTCACGTGATCAGATTCACTGGTGGAGTTGATGGAGGCAGTGTCTTCGAAAATTTAGGCAAGTTACACATCATGATGCTTATTCGGGTGCACCAATTGTTATTAGTCACTTTCTTACATGCTGTTATTTCTTCTATGATGAAAATATATTGGACTCGCCCAAACATACCAGAAACAAATTTCTTCCGTGAGTACTGAGTAGCACACGATTCCAAGTTGGTATTTCTATATGGGGCGCATCATTTTCCTATGCTGTTCGCATCTGTACTGTGGTCTCTGATTGCAAAGGGCACTACTATATTAATATAGAAAAATGAAGAATAGCATTAAATCGCGCATCGCGCGAAGGAAATTTCAAGATTAAATAAAGTCTCTCAAAAATTCGGGAGTCAATTCGTAAATTCAATTTTCCTGTCGACGGCCGCCAACACATACGTGTCACGGCCGCACCAATTCTCTTCTACGGCCGCAGGTTGCCCGCCTCTGCTGGTCTAGGGGTATGATTCTCGCTTAAAGGGTGCAAGAGATGCGGGGTTCAAATCCCGGACGAACCCGTTTGATGAGGTTACTTTTTTCTTTGTATATTTATTATCGGTTAATTCAGGAGATATTTCGAAACCAAAGTATCAAAAGTGAACCTATTTACGGCGCACGACGGCTCGATGGTCTAGGAGAGGTATGATTCTCGCTAGGGGTGCGACCAGTCCCCGGTTCAAATCCCGGACTAGCCTGTGTCCAGACTATAGTTTTTTAATTAACCACGATATCTATGAATTCAGGAGTTATTTCCAAATAAAACTTATTTCTGAAAATAGTTCAGGCAATACATCCGTCAGCTTGTTGGTGTAGGGCAGTTTTTCTCAGTCCTTTTGCCTTCGCGAACCCATTTTGGACCGTTACGGACCCCCATCGACCCCCCAGTTTCAATTCAAATTTAGCTCAATTATCATGCAACCGTCATCTGTCTTGAGCAAACATTAACTATAGACTAGTCACAAACAGCAACAATATGACCTTTTTTCAAATTTACATCTAACCTACTATATCTATGTAGAAACTGGAAGAGCCTTTTATTACTTCAAAGCAAATTATGCAGCAACATTTCTTGAAATATGTGGCTTTGTCTTATGAATCCGCGACGTCAATTTGATATGAACGAGTGTCGAATATCCATTTCCGCAAATGTGCTGGCGAATGTAATAATAACGAGCAACGCTTCCGACGACACATTTGGGATGATCGCAAAATATATGGTACGAAAATTGAGAAACATATTTTTTTATGAACATATAATATCCGGTCTAGTCATTTCTATCCATCAGCTCATCTTAAAGATATTCTGGAATCGCGAATATGTAATGTATATCACAGGAGAAAATGAATTTTTGAAATTTTTTCTTTTCAAATCCAACACAAAACATGTCCACATTGCAGTCGATATACAAAAATATTTCCCGAATAAATATAAGTTAGCCCTCTAGTTTACCGGACCACGACCTGACATATCGATCTTGCTTTCCACGCCACATGCCCTTTTTATCACATGCCCTTTTATATTATCTTCTCGTACTTTCTATTCAGTGTGCAGTTCTGGATTTCAGCCATTCACTGATTAAATTTTCAGGTTACCCTAAAAAACGCTGCACACCAAATTTGGTATAAGACTCTGCAGATCCAATAAAAAAATTATTTATCAGGAAAAATTGGAAAAAAAATTCTTCTGTTGACCCACGAAATTGTCGAGCTGTCTTCAAAGACGATGCAAAAAAAAATTTGACTCAATTCCAACTAGTAGAAGCGGAGTTATTTGAGTTTTTCGTTGATAATTCACGGATTATCCACCAATCAAGAATAATCCGAGAAATATCAACGAAAAACTCAAATAAGTCGGCTGACAATTTAATCAGTGAATCGCTGGAATCCGTAAAAAAAAGTTTTTTTGAACAGCCCTGATGTGCATTGTGCAGTGCATGCATATTTTTCTATATATCGCCTGGGCCAGGTAGGTGTCTGATTTCGAAGACTACTCCAATTTGTTTCGACACCTTCCTCTCTTTCATTGTATCAAAGTTTTGTGGTGTATTGAAATGATGAAATTTTAGCAATAAATTGAATTGTAATAAAAAAAAAACATCTCTAAACAGCAATACGTTTGTATCATCAGGCTATTGATAATTTCGCGATTAAAATGAGCTTGCACAGAAGAATATTTCATCTCAGAAGGCCATTCTGTTTATGTGAGTTTTGAATTTTTAGCAATTATGAAGCGACATTGCCTCGTGATTTAATTTAAAAATTGAAAAAACATAAATTAGGTTATTAACCATTTTGCAAATGTGAGGCTTCACACCCCGAAAGAGCAGTTGTGAAAACGATCGTAATTCGTTTGAATGGATTGCAAATTGAGCTATGCGAGAGATGTAGTGTAGAGCTTGATTCATATTGATGTAGCAGAAGGTATCCAATTTTCGACAGCATAAGCATTCGTCCCAACATGGGATGTAAATGATAGTATTGATCAGAGGTGGTCAGTAACGAAGTACTTCTACTTTTTCGAAGTACTCAAGTAGTTTTCCTCTACTTCTGGTACTTACTCAAGTAGATCTGATTTTCGCTACTTCTACTTCTACTTCGTAATATTTTGCGATCTACTTACTTACTTTTCGCTATTTTCAGTTCGTCAAGTAGAAGTAGTTCAATCTTCCAATCAGGAAGATAGCCTGAGAAATTTCGGGACTGTGTTCACGTATCAGTATCAACATTTAATTTTCATAAAAGTTGAATAAAGCCAAGAATTTTCGTCGCGCTTCGCGCGCAGTGGATGTGGGGTGACCGGTATGATTTCATGGAATTATCGGTGAATATAATTTAGGTGGCGGGTTGGCGGGTTGTCGCCCGTAGCCCATAAGAAATAATTCATCAATGGCCCATAATAACGTTTGAAACTGATGTTTCGCAATCTAGAATTTACTTGTCATATCGTAATCTAGCATGTCCATGGCATGTCCAAATATGGAAAAGTGGACTTCGACTTTTTTTAGTTTTAGAGCTGTTTTAGCATACCACCTTTGAAACTTTCTGGACTAAAGGCATGAAATACATGTTCCACTTTCAGAAGTAGTATTTATATTTCACTTTTAATTCCCAGTATCATATACTTTGGGTTATAATTAATATCAGTTCTTTTGTCTGGATAACATTCAAGTTGAAGTATAAAAGCAAGTGTAGTAATGCCTTTGATTTTCTGGACATAAAGCTACACAATATAGCATTTTTACGGTCCACCATATTTTTTATTAACGTTTACTAATCGCGCATTATAATATGGGGGATGGCGCCGTACCATGCTATTTTTAAAACGTGCTGTTCGAGAAAACAGATAATTAGTATTGCATTCCCATATCAATACTATCATTTTCATCCCATGATGTGGACGAATGAATATGCTATCGAAAATTGGATGCCTGCTGGTATGCATCAATACGAATCAAGCTAGTCACCTTTCGCATAGCTCAATTTGCACCTTTTTACAATCCATGTGAACGAATTGAGATCGTTTTCACAACTACTTACTTACTTGAGTACTTTTAAAGTCAGTAAATTC
The DNA here is from genome assembly GCA_000444245.1 of Botryllus schlosseri. Taxonomy (NCBI): domain Eukaryota; kingdom Metazoa; phylum Chordata; class Ascidiacea; order Stolidobranchia; family Styelidae; genus Botryllus; species Botryllus schlosseri. The sequence goes on from ATSW01010820.1 coordinate 4,743, forward strand.
TACTTCTACTTCAAGTAGCTTTAGGTTGCTTATGGAAGAAGTACTTCTACTCGTACTTGAGTAGATCTTTTCGTCGCTACTTCTACTTCTACTTGAGTGGCTTTCTTGACTACTTTGACCACCACTATTGATATGGAAATGAGATACTAATCCTCTATTTACTCGAACTGTTCGTTTTAGAAAATATCATGGTATGGCGCCCTCCCCCATAATGTAAAGCCCGTAGTTAAGTCAAAGAACAATAGGGAGAAGTTGTATCGGATACGGTGTAAACGCTCTGCGCGATTAGTAAACGTTGATAAAAAATATGGTGGATCATAAAAATGCCATATTGAGTGGATTTATATCCGGAAATTAAAGGCATTACTACACTTGCTTTTATACTTCAACATGTATATTCTCCAGACTAAAGAACTGAAACTAATTAGAACTCAAAGTATGATACCGGGAATTGAAAGAAAAATATAAATACTACTTCTAAAGTGGTAAATGTATTTCATGTCTTTAGTCCAGAAAGTTTCAAAGGTTTTATGCTAAAACAGGACTAAAGCTAGAAAAAAGTCAGAGTCCACTTTTCCAGATTAGGATATGCCATGGCCTGCTAGATTACGATATGATAAGTAAATGCTAGATTGAAAAACATCAATTCAAATGTTATGATAGGCCATATATACTGATGAAACATTTCATATGGGCGACAATGCGGTGAGTACGGAACCACGCAACCTGCTACCTGCTACCTATATTCACCAATACTTTCGTGAAATCATATTGGCCACGCGAAGCGCGACGAAAATTCTTGGCTTTACTCAATATTTATGAAAATTAAATGTTGATACTCCGTGAAAACAGGCACGAAAATCCTCAGGCTATCTTCCTGATTGGAGGGTTAAACTACTTCTACTTGACAAACTGGAAATAGCGAAAAGTAAGTAAGTAAATCACAAAATAGTACGAAGTAGAAGTAGCGGGGGTAATTGGATCTACTTAAGTAAGTACCGAAGTAGCGGAAAACTACTTGAGTACTTCAAAAAAGTAGAAGTACTTCGCTACGGACCACCTCTGGAATTACGTCACGGTCATATTGATTGGAGCGTGGAATCCGACAGTGCGTTATTGTGTATGCGTGAGATTTAAATTCCTTCCTTCCTCCAAAGGCTTTGTGAGCGTTGATCGGGAATTGCAGCAATCTCGTCCGATTTATCCATATAATCAACAAAGAATTACCGCAACGCAAGTTACTCATCATAACCCATTTGTGTACGACATAGTAGACGAATTGCTGATTGGATACGCGCTTTCTCGTCTGTTGTTGTTTGTGGTATTCATGATGTTTTTTACTACAATGATCATTTACGCCAGGCTGATATTTTTAATTATGATTCCACATCTGACGACTTGGAGCACAGTACACTTCAAGACTTTTTTTATATACCACTTAAGCAGATCGGATGGCGAGGACCCTAGATAAGCCTTTCACGTCTGTAATCATCTGTTACATGCAGGACCTTAACTGCCGCACCCCAACCCCACTTGGTGCATCGAGCTTGAAGAGTGGCCAAATTTATCTCATGCATCAACATAAATTATGTAGAATTTGTTTGGAGAATTATTGAACTTCTTTCAAATTTTCTTCGCTCATGCGCGATTTGACATCGTTAGCAGGCATGGGGTGATTGCTTCGTGAATGTAATCTATTGCGATTACAATTACATCTGAATCACACGATTACGATTACAGCAAAATCAGTAAGTAGTCGATTACGATTACATTTGAAAAGTAATCACGATTACTCACGATTACATATATTTTGCTTAGAACTAATCTTACAAGATATATTCGAAGACAATATAAGGATTGCGATGAAAAGGCCTAATGAGATCACAACTTCCTTTATAAATGATGCGTTATTTGCTTGTTAAGTCATCGTGTACCCATTGCCTAACTTTATAGGAATCGATTTATCGCACCCAACGATTTGCATTCTTTCCAGGTCCGTAACTGCCGCACCACAAACTCCCCAATAGGGGGGGGGGAGCGAGCTCGAAGTGGACTCAACAGTATTTCGTAAACCCACATAAATTATAGAATATTTTCGAGAAATTTAATTAACTTGAAAATTTTATTCGAGCTTCGCAATTTAAATGTCTCTAGATAGCTTGATTTTGAAATGCATAGGCCTACCTCTCCACCTCAAGAAAAAAAGCATGAATAATTTATAGGAAAAGACCAGTGGTTCTCAACCTTTTTGTCTTCGCGGACCCCTTTTGGACCGTCACGGATCCTCGCGGACCCCCCCGCAATTTTAGTTCAAATTTAGCTCAATTATCGTGCAATCGTCATCTGTCTTGTGCAAATGAAAACTGTAGGCTAGTGATAAACAGTAATAAAATGACTTTTCTTGAAAATAAATCATACTATTGATGTAGGAATTGGGTTGACTTTTAATATTTCACAGCGAATTCTGCAACTGCCCAAAAGTTTCACTTCAAATTTTGCTCTTTTATCGTGCGACCGTTTTCTTGTCTTGTGCAAATAACAACTCTAGCATAGTAATAAACGGCAACGAAGTGACCACTGACCATTCTTGAGAATAACTTCATAGCCTTTTATTCATGTAGAAATTGGGAAGACTTTTATTATTTCAAAGCGAATTCTGAAGCTGAATGTTTGAAATACGTGATTACGTGGTTGTGTTTTAAAAATCCGCGCCTTCGATTTGATCTAAACGAGTGTTGAAATTCCGTTTTCACAAAGAGAGGTGGTGGCAAGTGTAATAATAACGCGTAACGCTTCCGACGACACATTCGGGTGTGATCGCAACAAATATGTCACTAAAATTGACAAACTCATTTTGTTATTGAACATATAACGTCAAGCGTCAGATCATATTGAAGTTATTATGGAAAAATGGTTATGTATATAACAGAAGAAATTGATTTTTATAAACATTTCGAAGTCACCGTGATTGACTAATCCAACTTTTTATTTTTACACAATCCCCAACAAAACACGTCCATACAGAAAAATATTTGTATCAGCAGGCTATTGGCAATTTAGCATCTAAAATAAGTCCGCACAGTAGGATATTTTATCTCTGACGGTAATTCTGTTTATGTGAGTTCTACTAGTGATGAAGCGAAACTGCCTCGTGATTTTCCTAATTAAAAAAAAAATGAAGTTATCAACTATTTTGTAAATTTAGAGGCTTCGCGGACCCTCTGAAAATGCTTCGCGGACCCCCGGTTGAGAACCACTGGAATAGGCATTTCGGTTCCGGTCGTTACCGCGCCACGACACACCAAAACATATCCTGTTTCGGCCTACATGCGACTCCACGAAGTGTGCTACTAAAGAAAGACCTTGGCCGAAACTTTAGGTATGTGTCCATTGTCAATAGCCGCGCTGGCTATTGTCCTGTCCTTTCAATCTGAGCCCACAATACAAATACCACCCGGGGCACCCAGAGAGGAATGAAGACTAGGGCTGGGCAAAATCGAGTACCTGAGTGTTTCGATTCTGAATCACGTACTATATCGAGTATTTGATTATCCCGTATTACGTCGTCACAACAAAATGTTATATGTCAAAGTTCAAATATGTACCTTTTGTGCCATCACATAGAATATAATGTCTGTTATACATCACATTAAAGACATTTTGGTATTTCTTCGACCCTACCGATTTCATTCTGACTATATTGAGGGAGGATCATGACTTCGGAAATGTTTTTCCTGTAAAGGTCGTAGTTTTGTATTTCGTATACTGCGATACGGCCAATCAAGGATTCAAGGCTTACACAGCGGTAAATAGTATCGAAACCATAATTCTCGTTCATAAAATAATTTTCAGTAGCAAGGAGCGTATAATTTCAGTACTCGAAAACATCGTCTTTTGGTACTCGACTCGAATCATTAAAATAATTACTCGATTCAGAATCGAGTACTCGAATCATTGTGCCCAGCCCTAATAAAGACATGATAATTTGTGTGCGCGTCTCACGAAAGTTTTTCATTTAGTCTGCTACGTTTGGGCGACTATACTATCTTTTGGCCGAAGAACAGACCGAAGGTCACGAATTTACAACATACAATAAAGTATAACGACTTACAATAAAGTATAACAATATACAATAAAGTAATTATATAACTACATACCAGATGTTGTAATTATGAATTACGTGCCCCCAGCTCTACATATAAATGAGACCATCGGGGGCTGAGAGAGGATAAAAATGAATAGTAATATGATGCAATTGCCAATGTTATTGACGAAATTCATTCCTCAACTTGAAAATTGACCGCGCTATGGGGGCTTAAGATCAACTTTTGGAGTGAGAAACGAATTGATGTTTTGGTCCTGATTCTAGCTACAACCCTCGCTAACATAGTTTATAACCGGGTGGCTACGGCGGCGGGTCCAAATGTTTAGTAAAGAATTGCGCAATAACGATTGGCGCCCGTTTCAAGTGTAGAGTCATATGAGAATAAGATAAAGTTAACATAAAATTCTGCCTTCCACTACATACAGATACTGCAAGCTGTAAACGTCTCGGTTATGATATATATCAGCGGTTGTTCATTCTAATGCCTCGTTGTGGAAATCGTAATGTTTTATTTGACGAGTACAAAATTTCTAATCTTTGTTCTACATAGGCCTACTGCTCGCCAAGCAGCACAGTGAAACTGCGTTCAACTCAGCATAACCAAACATTAATACATTAGTTACTATTTGAAACTATAGGCAGATTGTTGATTATTATCCTGCGGCGAGGTAGTGGCGTCTGGAGTGTATTGATAACCTGATATACAGCACGGCGAGTGTTCACTGTTCAATTATTCATACTTTCGCACTACAATGTCCATCGAATACCTATTTACAATGTGTGGATACTTCATATGCAATGACGAGCAAGTGTGATAATTCTGACGTATTAATGAACAGAGGCGTTTGAAAATCATACGTTTGTGTTATCACTAGGGCAAGTTCAGTTTATGTCATAGTCCTTGCACGAATAAAAAAGTAATCGTTCTTTCACAAAGAAATCGATTAGATATGGGAAGTAGTCGATTACGATTACTACGGAATATTTTCGAATGTAATCGATTGCGATTACTATTACTTGAAAATGCTGTAATCGTCGTAATCGATTACGATTACTAATCGCGATTACCCCATGTCTGATCGTTAGATGTCTTGGTTTCATTATGGGGTACCCATCTTCCTAATAAATTAATACGCATAATTTATAGAAATAGGCCTTTCGGTGTCGACCATTACCGCACTACGACATACCAAGACATATGAAGTTTCGGCCAACATGCGACTCCGCGACATGCGCATCTAGAAAGATCGACGGTGTTAAAACCTCTGCCGAAAAGGATTGAAAACTTCGGTATATATATGCCGAATTGTCCATTGACTATAGGCGTCTAAATGGCTGTCTCCAAATATTTCTGTCACCAAAAATTCATAGTAAGATATGTATTAATTGCCAATATCATTGACCGAATGCCATCATGAATTCGGGAAAATATTCACGCTAGGCGCAATCAGATAACTGTAACGCACTGACAACATAAAAACTGGCGCCCACGACCAGTGGTTTGTACGTTGGTCGCAAAAGGGCGTCTGAAGGGTCGCGCAATAAAATTTCCGTGAAAAGTGGGTCGTGAACCGAAAAAGGTAGGCAGGCACTGGTCTAGGGGTATTAATCTCGCTTAGGATGCGGGAGGTCCCGAGTTCAAATTCCAGACGAGCCCGTGAGATGAGGTTAGGTTTTTCTTTGTGTATTTAATATCCATGAATACAGGAGATATTTTCAAACCAATGTATTAAAGGTGAACCTATTTGAGGCGCATGTCGGCTCGTTGGTCTAAGGCAGGGGAGGCATATTTGTGCGGCAGTGAGCGCGTAATGTAAAATGCATGTGTTGGCGGCCGCGTATTGATGGATCATACGTCAAATATATGGTAAAACTTATTACGACTTCGAAGGGTATAGTTCAGGGATGGCAATCTTTTTAGCCCGCGAGCCGCAGCCAACATTTTAATCCATTCGCGGGCAGCACTATATAAAATTGGGATTATAAACCAAAACGCAATATTGGTATTTGATTATAATTACTATATAATTATATAATGTGGAATTGTGGATATGGAAATATTAACCAACCATTGATTTGATGATATCGTACACGCGTCGGAAACATTGGCGAGATTTCATCAGCTGGTCAACCTCAATAACCAGTTTTCAAAACTAGGGAAGAAAGTCGGTTCTCCCGATTCCTTGAACAAGATGGAGAGTTGAATCTGTAAGCACGAGCAGTGATCTCTTTATATATTTGCTGATTCTACTTTTGGTTGAATTCCAGGACACACAATGCTGACAGCGTCATAAGCATGTTAGCTTCATATACTCTCCCACTAAAATATATAGATTTGATAAATTTAAAGATTTCTGCACATAGAGAGAACAAATCTACCTAACACACGCGCGAATCGGTTTTTCCAAGTGCAGCACTGACAGCAATAAACTTGCTCGAGTGGTCGATGTAAAATTATACTCGTGATCCGAAAGTCATTCCCGTTTTGACTTTCTGCGATGTTTGGCAGTTGAAGTGAAACCTTTTTAAAATGCGTGGGTCTTGAAGTTGGGCTATCGCGCCAGCAATGAAAGAAAATTAGACTATAGTAAGAATATAGCATATCATTATCGTGGTGAAATATAATAGGAAAAAGTTTAATAGCATCCCTGCAATAATTAGATTTTCTTAGTACGCATTTTATCAATAATTTTAATACGTTTCTTGAGCCATTCGCAGGCCGCACAAAACGGTGTTGCGGGCCGCAGGCCGCAGTTTGCCCACACCTGATATAGTTAAATCAGTGTGCACCAGTGTTGGGATGACTCGAGTCATGACTTGACTTGAGTCACCTTTTCGTATGACTTGACTTGACTCGAGTCACTTTGCTAAAATAACTTGACTTGACTCGGCGTATCAGAAATATGGATTGACTCGTGACTCGGAGCAAAATTCACGAGTCAATTTCAAGTCATCAAGTAATCGGTGTCGATAAAAATCACTATATCTTGCATATGTTCGGATTGTTCGCGAAACGCTGGTGTAGCCCGTGAGAGCGACCAATCATTCAATTATCGTGCGTTTCACTGATCCTCCATTGTTCTCTCACAAATAAATCGAACGCAAACGGAGTGATCGAAGCTTACAGCTCACGTTGTCGTAAACTAGTAATAATGTCTATTTCATCATCATCATCATTGGTTTATTAGCAATTTTATCAGTTCAATACACCACAAAAAATGCGATACAATGAAAAGACAGGAATATGTCGAAGCGACAAGGAGTAGTCTATGGAATCTGACACCCACCTTGGCCTAGGCGATGTAAAGAGGAGGCATGTACACTTAATGAAAGTAAAGAATATAGCATAGAAGAAAGCGACAAGAAATAGGGCGGCATGTCATGGGAAGCGAGATCGATAGGTCAGTCGTGGTCCGGTAATCTTGAGGATGGACTGTATTTATTTAGTAGTAATTGCTTGTATTTCGACTTGAATGTGGACATGCTCGTCGACTGTCGGATGGCCGGCGGGATACTGTTCCACACATCAGGTCCGGCATATTTGATAGAGCGATGATCTTTTCGGTCGATCATATGATATTTGGACGACGTGGACGCGCGTGTGTTGTACTTATGCGCTTTTGATTCCGAGGTAAAGAAGTCAATGAAATATTCGGGGCAACGACCGCAGTGGAACTGATACATAAACTTGGCGATTTCTAGTTTCCGCATATCTTCTATGTTTAGGACACCGAATCTCTTCAGCAGCGACTTGTTGGATGGGCAGCCATAGGCCCCTTTTGGGCCCTAGCTATGATTCGGAGTACTTTATGTTGTAGTTTTGCAGTGGCTTGAGTGCAGTTTTACTGGCAGCCCCCCAACAGAGGATGCCATAGTGTAACTTCGATTGGATTAAGGATTTAAAGAGTATCAGAAGAACCCATGCTGGCATGAAGCGCTTAAGGCTGTAGAACAGGCCGCACTTCGGTGATAATTTAGCTTCTTGGGACTGAATATGACTCTTCCAGGACATGTTCGAGTCCAGTAAAACTCCGAGATATTTGGCATTATCTGTGTTGGAAACGGGCTGACCAGCGATATTAACGGTTAGGTTATTTTTTGAATTTACTGTCAGCAATTTCTGTTCTCTATGTTCTTACCTCAACCGAACCTCCTGTTCTACTGAAATTGAATTCGAATATAGTATTCTATAAAGTCTTCTATATAGTCCTTAACCATTGACACAGGCTGGAATTGTATCGAATCAATTTGTAAATGGGAAATGTAATGTATTTCATCTTATCAATCCCTTTCTCTACGCTCTATTTTGGATGGTAAAGTGGTAAATATAAACTGAGACTATGCCATTACTTACTTAGTTTAACAGTTCTACGGATATGTGGGCAATGAAGCACCTTCTTGCATGTATATTTACCTCTATATTCGTTCATTGGTTTGCAATCATGACCACTCAATCAGTATTTCAGACAGAGCAAAATCCAATGACGTAACCATGCCTCATACTTCGAAAAGGCAACTTGACTTGAATTGAGACTTGACTCGTGACTTGACTTGACTCGAGTCACCTTCGAAAATCGATTGACTTGACTTGACTCGAGTCA
>ATSW01010823.1:0-19680 GCA_000444245.1 Botryllus schlosseri
GACTCAGATTGAGATTACTTGACTCTCTCTCTATGTGTGCAGAATGTCGTAAGTCAAAATTTTCATTTGTATACGAGGTCGTTGCGGTTATGTAATATTATTACCCAGGAAACTGTGGCTATAATACCGATTGAGCGGTATACTTAGTAGAATTATGCCTATCATACCTATATTTAACTAGCGCGCTGGATAACTTGTATTTACTGGCGTCGTACGTTTCTTCTATATGATTTACATATACAACAATAATGTTGGAGGTGTGCCAGAGCATGTTATTACTTCAATTAGGGTAGGTTAAGAATAAATCAAGCGAGTGAGGCTGAAATATAATACCCAATACAACCATTCTCGGCATAGATACTATACATGTATTGTAACAGGTTGCCCAATTTAACGAAATAATACATATCACGTGAGTGTATAGTTGAACAACTAGAAAATTTTTAGCTATTCCAAATTAAACTAGAATTAGAATTATAGCTGCGAAGCTTTCTCCAAACTAGATTGGAACTCGAATTACCGAATTCGCGAAAACTTGGACAGCTCATATCAAATCATAGTTCGGGCAGGCAGACTTGGGTTCTTTCACGGTACACAGTTTTGTATCATTTCCAGGATAACCGGGAATTAGATCAGAATTAAGATTAGAGCTGTGAAACATTTCACACATTATATTAGAATTAGATTACAAACAATTCCCCTCTAATTAGTCTAATTATGCAACTATAGAATTAGCTAATTGTCGAAATCTAGTGTATGCAGTACATTTTGATGTTGACTATGCAGAAATCCGAAATCAGCATATTACAGAACAGACAATAAAGGTGCATCTAATTATACGCTTTATGAACATTGTCAGATGATAATCATTGCCTTAATACCCGAAAATTACAGTGTTCGGCAGTATGGTTTTATCGTTCGATATGCACTCGACATTCGGACTGCGCAGAACAATCGACAATTATAACGATGCACGCGTAGCCTTTGGTTATGATTACATAAACAATCCCCAACATCCTAACGCCCAGGACTCATACAAATAAACCACGAAGAAACAGCTATACTACGAATCTTAATTAATCTTGAATTACGTCGAATATATCTTTAAAGCACTTTTTTTGTTTATCTCGTAATCTCTTTCACAATATACAACCTGACGTGTATTTTTATTACAAGACATCCTAGCAACCATCGTTTTAGCTAGATACCGCCCTGACGCACTGCTGTAGGTACCACACTAGATAATTGTAGCGAAATGCCGGTAATCTAATCTAATCTAATTTGTGAAATATTTCTTTGCTTCAATGCCAATTATTATCAAATTTTTGAAACATTTTTATGCTTTAATTTTAAATCTAATCTAATTTATGTTTTTTCATGAAAAGACTGCAGGAGAGCTGTATAGCAGACTTGGACCACTAGAAAACTTTTAGCTCTTCTAAAATTATATTAGAATTGGAATAATAGCTACACCGTTTTTCTTTCAAAATTAGATTAGAATTAGAATTATAGCATCAGTCATGGTCTGGGAACCTAGCTGAAAGGGATTTGTGGAACACTGTTTTAAGACGTTTTGTTAATGGTAGAGGACACTCGTATCACACATTCGCATATAAACAATATGAATAGTATTTATTGAGTTCTTCCATTCGATCTAACACATTAAACTACTGCATATTAGATATTTCGTATCGATTCGCGTAAGTGGTGTCTTAATAATCCTAGAAGCGGGCCGCGTGCTACAAGTCGGCAGCCACGTAATCGTAATCAAGAACATCGACCTGATGTAAATCACAATTGTAGTTGAAAACCACCATGAATACAACAAACATCCGTTTAAATGATGTGGTTCTTTGCATTGGGCACTCCACGGCCGACAATGTCTCACGCCATGTGATATGACTGCAGTCCGGGCGCGTTTTCACACCGAATTTTCTTGAAAATGAGTACCTATACATACGGGCGCGAATGATCGGCGGATATTGTCTGCCCACAATACTTTAAGCACAACGAAACGCCCAGTGGTTTACGTATGTAGAGCTTGCGGTATACTGAAGACGCACGGTCTCATCAAATTTAAAACACAAACAATTAAATAGAGTCTTAATCGTTTCGATTGAGAGAACTCTCAAAACACACCATTCAAGCTGACAACTTATGGCTTGTGATTACGGCTTTAATTACAATACGCGACTCGAGACTGCCGTTAAAAAGTTCTTTTGTGGGATTGCAGGATGATCACCTATTATGTTGACAGACTGTACCAGACGCCGTCTTGACTGTGGCGATATATTCGAATGCGTCGTATAGTTTAGGTGAACCAGGGAAGTAAATTTGCAAAATTCAAAAAGTGTTATACACGTGAAGTTTACGTAAATATCGATTCGGTGCAAGGGGCACTGTTCGCAGATGATAGATGTAAATATGCGAAATAATCGTTAGCGATGCAAATACTCGATAAAGATTTAATGATAGTGATTCAATCGTGGGGTCAACATGCACACTTGTGCACTATATAGCATAAAGCCCATTTTCCCTGGTCAGGGATCCTCAACCTGTGATCCATGGCCTAATGACCCTTTTCCAGAGGGTCATGAAGAAATTTGAAATATTTATCAACATCGAGTCAGCTATACTAAAGAAACACATAATGCAAATTCGATGCAGTGAAAAGCTACTTCTTGATCATGAGTTTATTCTCTCCGCCACCAAACCAGCAAGTCTTCGAGTTCAATAAATATTTTATTACAATGATTGTTACATTGAAAGCTATGAACCAGCAATTAAGACATTATCAAGCAAACACAAGCTCAACCACCAAATTAACGGAATATGTAATAACTAAATCAATGTGCTATCATTTTCATTGTGTGTCGTAGTTATATCATTTTATAATTCTCACTTACCGGTTACTGGGTAAACCATTTTTTTTTTACTTGAGACGTTTCCTAATGCTTTCAAAAGGTTGAAAATAGGGGGGCATTGATTTTTCAAAATGTTTGAAGAGGGCCATGGTGTAATAAATAGTGTTGGGAACCCCGGCTTTAGGACTTTAAACATTGTGACATTGCACAGTATGTAACATCTCCGATACGACCAACTATTTATATCGCCATGGCGTGATAATCCAACATTCTGGGGCCGTTTTCGGCTTCAAGTCCATCGAACACTTTTTAATTCGATGTTTGACTATAGATGAGCTGGAATGGTCATTACTTGCGTGCTAAGGAGGCAGTAATGCAGACGTTTACCTCGGTAATAAAACCTCATATGTTTACTAAATAATAACTAAACGGTCCAAAAAGATTGAAGTATCTTCTATATAGTTATTTTATGACCTAATCGTAGAGTTCACACGTCGTTCTTTCTAGCGCCAATAAACTTTTGACATCGCACACGCATGACGTTCGATTACCAGAATAAGACCGCTACACAGAATTGATACAGCCAGCATTAGTTCCAGATTATCTCAGAACGGCTTCGATGAAAACGTGAAATCCTCTGATTTGGAAACAAGGTTTGAAGAATTCTTTGAAAATATGCAATGAGCAATTAATCTCGAGACATAATTCTACCCGCTGCATAGAAACTGGGATTACTACGATCGTGAGTAACGCGTGATTTGCAAATCGTCATTGTATCGGACACGTCAGTCCCGAGAACGGTCGTAAATATTATTAACCTGTGATTTGTCAGGCCCATCCATGTCTCGTATTACTGAGCATTGAAGAAATGCGTGTGAAAATACATTAGAACCTCGAAATACAAGTGAGTGATATATTTATATTGAAATAAGTCCGAATATTTTCGGCTGACACTCGTCGGGCGTAATCGTCAACAACTAATAGAGAATGGAAAAGAATTGACTCCAAAACATAGATTTCAGAAAGGTTTTCAATATGCAATTGAATAACATAATGTTATTGAAATAAACCCGAATAAAAATGAATTCCCTACATCATTCGGACTATTAGAGAATTGAAAAGTATTCTCTAGTGGTTGGTGACGATTACCCCTGAAGAGTGTCAGTCGAAAATATTCGTATTTTTAAATCGAAAGCATTTCTGAAATCGAAGTTGTGAAGTGAATTTAAAACTCGCTGGATTTTCTTTCCTTTTCGAGCAATTCATTATTGATTAAGTTCACTTTCGTTTAAAATTGATTGGAAATCGCCCGGTTTTCTATTCGCCAAATTAAGGAATTGATTAGAAATCAAATCGTTGAGAAGACACTAATGACAGACAATCATATTTGCAAATCTCTATAGTATAGCGTGAATCCTCATAGACCAAACGCGAGCCATGCAAATTTGCAAATTTCCGCACGCTCGCAGCGTTTTCCATGTTATGCCGGATGAGGTTTTAAGGTCGAACACGAGATACCTGTATTATCTGAGTCATCAGAATGTCAGAGAATGACGAGGTTAGAATATTTATTACCTCCGGTTTGTCAAGCTTACTCAAACTGCATTTCGGGAAGACGCTCTTTACGTGTCCCAACCCCACGATAAAGTCATTTTCGTCGCGTTTAATCGTTATTGAATCAACACAATGGGAAAATGAGCGGCTTGCACAGCGCCATTAAATATCGCAGTCTTGTGCTCCTGCCAGAAAGGTTTGCGATTTTATCGTGAGTTTATAGAGGCGAGCTGGAACGATTTGATGTTCGCCTCGGGGTTCGCAGTTAGCGGAACTGCTGGCGTAGATTTAGTAAAGAAGATTCGCCACTAAGATAAACAGATACGACGTATATACTAACGGAATGAACGTCATGTCTTTGCAGCAGTAAGCAATCAGCAACAATCTGTCTATCTATGCGAGGGTTCAACAGAAATGAGTTTGATTTTGTTACGGGTTGTTGATTAAATCGAAGACTATGCAGCTACCGGATTTCGTTAGCGACTCCAGTGCACATAAATCCAGCATTGCGGGATTTGTTTGCTATTAACAGCAGCATTATCGGCCGAGCTCTGGTTTCAACTAAAATACCGGACGGATTAGATCGCAAATGAACCGAGGACGGTGGCGCATTGTAACATCAGTGTCGAGGATGCGCAATGCGCATTTTCAATATGAAAAGACTATGAATTAGGTAATTTTTTTGTGCAATAAGTTTTTATACAATCTTATAACGTGCATGTTTTGAATTACGAAGGAGGTGCGCTGTTTTCAATTATGATCAGAAGCGATCACATGTGAAATGCCGTACAGTTACGCAATGCAGAAAACTATGAGGCTCTTGGTGTTTTCTTGCGTGATCTACGTTAGTTCGTTTCAGCCTCTGAAACGCCAGACCTGTGTGTGACTTTCTTTGGTCAGGGACTTACCAATTATCCTCGCCAGCTAAAATAATCGTCAACTGCACATGCACTGTGCAAGCCGTGTAAACGATAGATTAGCTTGTCCCACAATTCCTAGGCCTACAACACGCTCATTGCAACGCTATGTCATTCAGTTACGCGAGGTCGAATACTTTCAATTCACATCTCTCACTCACAAGCAATAGCAACCTTCACAAATGGTTCCTCGCATCAGGAAAATTTTAAAATCCGAAATGTGTGCCATTCATTCTACCGTCAGTTCTACTTAATCAGGAATATATCGTATGCGTCTACCATAATAATGACAAAACGCTGTGCGTTGATCATTGCTAAAGAAACTTCGTTTTTATGAACTCGCGTAGCCCTTCGCTGCATTTTAGGATGCTGTGAAGAAAAGGAATTATCGAAACAATCTTTGTCTTGGAAAAATAAATTCTAAGTCGCAAGAGGAGTGTAAATTCAGTATACGAGTACTCGAATCATTGTGTCCGGCCATAGTCTTGAGTCTTTATATTTAAGCTTTGAATAAATTGTATATTTCATGTATCTGTAGTATGTTATTTTCGTGATACATATGAATGTCCTCTAGCATTAACTTACGCCATTCCGGGGCGCAAATATCTTACAAACTTGATGAGCGTCACTCTATACCGTCTGTTTTTATCTGTAATATTGTTAGTAATATATGGATATATCCCGAATTTTTTCAAGCAGCCTGGCGTACCGGAGTCAGATTATTCTATAACGCGGAGCGAAAAGTGCGTAAGTCACTTAGCAATTTTCGCATCGTTGTCGTATCGTTTACGTTATGTCTTTGACCGTGGTGCAAAATGCCGTTAGGCGATAAGCGCCACATCTTTTTGTTTAATAAACAACAACAACAATTGTCGCATATAAAATTAAATATAAAATGTTCTTTCGAATTCTTTTTCCAACTACCCCCGACGAGTGTCAGCCGAAAATATCCGGGTTCATATCAATATGAACAATGAACATACTATTCAAGTGTATAAATAATATTAAATATAATCAATAATGGCAGAAACAGCGCTCTTGAGCTCACATCGTCCACAGATAACGGCCCGATTCACTCGAAACGTTAACATCGGATTATAGTATTTTCTTTTTGTGTATTGACAGAGTATTAAAATAATAGCTATTTACTCTCCGCGACTTCCAGTTTCAAGACACTAAAACTACAACCATTCACTTGAAATCGATTACGGGGGTTATGCGCTTGTAAGTGGAACATCCGGATAAGCAGATATCAAAATATTGCGGAAACAAAGATGATTTCACAGAAGAGACGCGTCACGATGATCGTCATCTTCTCGGTATGGATTACACTTGTCGCGAGTGCACCATCGCAATCTCAAGGTACGCGGATTGTTTGTGTCGTTGAACGTTTTACTGTGAGGTAGCGAAAATAAACAAGCGATTTGCGTTTGACGGAGTCGCGTAAATTTCGTAAAAGTAGCAATGATCAATGAAGCTCTTCCGAAAACTCGGCGACTATGTTACACTACTTTTGAGTACTTTCATCTATTAAGTTACTTGGCTATGCATTTCCTACAAACGATTGCGAACAAAATCGAACACTGGCTGCGCGCCAGCAAGTCGTCGCTACCCAGAAGACTATGTGTCTTAAACGTAAAAGATACGAGGAAACTAGAAATTACCGTATCAGTTCCATTGCGGTAACTGCCCAGAAAAATTCAATGACTTCTTATGTCGGAAGCAAAAACGCATTAGTACAACACACGCGTGTCCTTGTCGTCCAATTGCCATATGATCAGCATGAATTACATGAAATCAAATTGCTCCGTCAAGTAGCCTCTGTACTGTACCACGATTGTGCAATGGTATTGAGGCGGCTATCTGACAGTCGTCGAACATTGTATAGCGTTCAAGTCGAAATACTAACAAGGGCTGATGAAAGAATACTATAGTCAGCGCTCAAGATTCCCGGACTGCAATTTGATACATCGACCTCGCCTTCCAACACATTCCACGTTTTACGTTATATTCTATTACTTTTCATTCAGTGCGTGCATGCCTCTTCTTTACACCGTTTAAGCCCAGGTGGGTGTCTGATTTCAAAGACTACTCCAAGTAATTTCGACACCATAAACTCAAAATCAAACTATAGCAACTTGGAAAGTACGTGAGGTTATTGAAACATTTCACATGGGGTTACGTCCTTTAAGATTACCTAGAGCCACAAACCAACCGGTCGGTACACTCGGTATTATGTAAAATCTGTCATTAATGTACTGTTATTTATATAGCTTTAAAGTTTTAAAGTAGGAATCGCAAGGTCGATGATAACATACTATTACATTAATTCTCGACAAGTTCACCCGTCTGTGAAGTCCCTTCTCACAGCTCATAGAAGATGTCCAATGATACAACGTACTATTCGTGTTGTACGCCCATATTGGGTCGGTATTTGTTCCATCTCATGTGGAAAATGGTCCATCGTCTATCCATCGTCTTGCTCTCAGCCTTATCAGGTACGGTTCTGTATGTAGTATTAAGTTTACATTTGATACCGTGGAATTATCGTTTGATTCGCTCAAGTTAAAAGGTATCATATTTCCTTTACTGAATAATGACTGTACGCCCCACCGCATCGCCCGACCATATAACTACACTAATCCGACATCATCTTAAAATATAGAGTGAAAATAAACGGTAAAGAATGCATCATGAATCATGATCACAGACTTCGTTAATGGATTGTATGACTTATGACGTTTGAACACGTCAGACATTGCAGCATTTTACAAATTCGGTAACACTACACACCTGCGTAGTCTAATGGCTAACGGTTAAGAGATAGGTCCATGATAATTGACAACAGTATAGCAGATTCTCTGTTTCGAAATTCAATTGCAACAGTATGAACTATACGGTGCCTGTCTAAGTTGAGACTAGACCCCGAGCGATATCGTTTTAGGCCTACACGGGGCGGCCTACACCAATAAAACTGAGAATTAGCAAATTCACCGATAACCCTGATAAATTCAGTCGATATTGAAAAGATATGGTATCTATCTTGAGAAGCATTTTCAAAACTTCATTGCATTTATTTCAGAAGCTTTACAGTCATTTCTATGCGTGCGCGTGAAGTAAACTAGAAATGCCGCATCTAGACACCTGTACGCTACAAGAAATAAATCAATATTCCAAGTCGGGCAAGTCACAGATTATTGTTTTCCGACACCTGATTTGTTAAACTCTAATGGCCGATTCTGATATTTCTTTCAAAGTGCGATGTTACCGGCGAACCCATATCTGGTCGGGTTCTAGTCAAGGGTAGTGGCCAGTTTACGATGGACCAAACTGAACTTTTTCTACTATTTTCTGATATTATATAAGATTTCAATCCGTGATACAGTTACATAAGTTTCAAAACGAGAGAACGAAACGACCAATCAACCGAATACAAGTGGATTCCAAAGCGCTGTTCAGATTCTCTCAAACTTGAAAAATTATAAAGCCTTAATTTCACGCATGCGGATGCCATTTCTTTTTTCATTTATTCACATTGACAGCACCATTACAGGCCGTCCGTGACAATAATTATGGATATCATTGTTCGGAAAATATACACTGTCTATCTTAAAGGTATTTTTAAAGCCTTGTGCAACATACGGCACTCATACAATTGAATATTGAAATAAATTCGAATATTTTGTTTGTATATCTTTGGATATTTCTGTATAACTTTGTATATTAGCAGTTCGTTTGAAATCTCTACTAACCGATGCTGGTGATTAGCCCTAACGAGTGTCAGGAGACAATATTCGGGGTTATTGCAATATAAATATATTACTCAATTAAATACCGAGGTTTTGTACGTCCAAGCTCTTCAAATTCGGCACTTTACTCATGCAGCACTAATTACGAAGTGTAGTACATTCCGCTACATTTGCGTCTTTGATAGTTTGCAGTCAAGGCAAGAGATTATCTTTTTGTGTACTGAAACCAATGCAAATTCCGTACCATTTTCAGCAACAGTCAAGTACTAAAATACCCATATCCTTAACTCTGTATATTTACAGACGTTCATTTCGGACACGATCCATTGTTTATGCAACCATGACTCGACTGGGTCGACTGTTTACTGCGTTTTAAGTGGAATTCTATTTTCAGGTTCTCGGACAGTTCCTGAAATCAACGGGTGCTCTTACGTCGATGCATACATGGTGACGTGCGGCTGGGATCGGCCTGCGGGTGATTCCGATACGATATACAGGTACGTGGGGGTGATCCGACTGTGGACTATAACGAGATGGACCATTTTGTATGGTTGATTTACATTTCCGGAAAGGAAAATGCATAACAACTATAGAACATTTCATACTGTACCTGCGCGTCGCAACTGGTGCTGTGATTACACGCAGTTTGATACTACATTGAATGGGGGACTTTACAAAACAAACCATTATATATTTGCCATGCTATAATCACACTGCTAGAAAATAAAGACCAAATACAGACTAGGACAATGAGGTAATTTCTAGTTGTCTAATTAAACTAATTGGAGAGAAATGGAGGCAATATAATTCTAATGTAATCAGTGAAATTTTGTATGCTCTAATTTAATTCTAATCTAATTACTGTTTCCTGAAAATGTTACAGGAGAACAGTATATTGCGGAGCACGCCAAGCTCGCTGTACAGACATTTTCCATTCTCATTATTTTAAGTATGAACACTGATTTGATATGAACTGAACTTGATTGATTGTTGTATTTAATTAGGAATTTAGGTCGATTTCCAAGTTTTTTCCAATTCATTCATTTCAATACGAATCAAATTTGGAAAAAAACTGCGTAGCTATAATTTAATCCTGTTCTAATTTGGAACAGCGGAAAACTTTCTAGTTGTCCAACTGTGATCGGCACTCAGTTTGACGAAATTCGTTTCCTTCCAATTGGAAACAAACAATTCAGGCAGATACTGTGCGATGACGCATCCTGCGTAAGCGTTCCTACAGTAAACCAACATGCCTCGTAATCGAAGGAAGAATTTGATTTGCATACATTATTTTTATTTACGCGTAAACTTTCGTTGGAGTCCGATTTGTAAAGCTGTAATTTAAAAGGCGATAATACTGCCATAAATAACTTGTTGAAGTAAGCGAGAAAGATCGCTTATCGATTTGACATGAAAATACCGGAGGCCATTTATCCATTGTTGCATTCGATACGATCATGACGCACTCTGCTGGGAATTTCCTGAGATATAACGTATTCCTGTGCGGTTAAAATTACGGACAAATTCACGGCACGGTTCAGTCCAGTGGTTCTAAACCCTTACTAGCCTGCGGAACCCTTAAGCTAATCTGAGACCCTTTCGCTATTGACCCCAAATTTTCTCGAATGAATGTCAGGGTTGTAATTAGGGCTGGGCAAAATCTAGTACCGGACTGATTCGATTCTGAATCACGGAATATGCTTCGAGTCGAATCGAGGAATCGAGTATCACTCATTATGACGTCATAACAAAATGTAATATGTCAAAGTTACCACATTATTGGTATTTCGTCTGTTGGGCCTGATACTTGGCAAATAGGAAAGAAACTGCTAAGACTGAGGAAAATTACGATAATATGAATGCGAGCCATTTTCTATATCACTCGAGCAGAGTTGAAAAAGTAGATTGAACCGGACTGAACTCAAAACTGAACGGTGAACATAATGGCTTGGACTCGGACTCGAGTCACAACACTATGACTCGGAGTCGATCATCTACTCACTGAATTGGACTCGTACTTGACTCGGTGGTGAATTGTAAATGACTCGACTTGACTTGAGTCAAGACTATAAAGGTCTAATTGACTTGTGGCTTGGGACCTTGTGAATTGGTTACAACATTGATGAATGTGTCGAGTCATGTGCAATGACCCGAATACAAGTCGAGTTTAGTCATTTTCCATCGAGTGAGCCAAAATTTGTGACTCGAGTCCTATACATGAGTCATTACAACAACCCTGCTGGTACCACGGGTTTATATTCACACCCGTATATCAGAGGTGTTACGTGGTGTGAATATACACCTTTTACCCAAGAGTGTATGACATGATATTGTTTTCTCGCCTCAGATTGGGTCATACGTCCGACTCCTACCATCCCGAAGAGCGAGTGAAATATTGCGAGACCGTTGACGCTACCGTGACACATAGCGGGACTGTTTCGGAAGAATGCGGATTTCCAGCAACTATGTTCCAAATGTCTACGTTTTGGGTCGAGATAATGACGATTAGCGAGGGAGAGTACGTCTCGACTGGCGTGAGGAGTCTCGGAGTCGAATTCACAGCAGAGGAGAAACACGGTTTGTGATTATACTTGTGTAAGCGCATCTTGTCAGACTTGGACTTCCGGACGATTCTAATTTGATCAAAAAAGGGTGTAGCTATAACAGAATTATAATTTCAGCTAAACAATTTTTTATGTTCAATAACCATGAAAATTACTGAATTCGCAAAAAAATTGAAATTGAACTAAATTCTGGGTTGCATAAAAATCCAACAAAAATCAAGTCAGTACAGATCAAACCAGAGTTCATAATCAGAGGCAAGCGAATGGTAAATGTCTGTACAGCAAGCGAGGCCCGTTTCCTGTAGCATTTCCAAGAAAACCAAAAAATAGATCAGAATTGAAACTAGAGCAAACAAACATTTCAAAAATTAGATTAGACTTGGATAACCGACATTTTGCTCCAATTACCCTAATTCGTCGTGGTGAAATCAAAGTAGCTTATGTCCATTTTTTCAAATTTGAGATCCACTTTTCAAATTGGCGGAAAATCATTTTTTTGGCTTCTTGGCTATGTTGATGTTTGTCAAATTGTTTAAAAGTTATCCATGGCTAAGATATGGCCGAAAGAAAATGAAAACTTTACGTAAACTTAATTTTCTTAATGTGTGTGAAGTGAACATAAGCCACCATGATTCCATAGTGACAAATTAGACAACAAGAATGATCTAATTGTCCAAGTCTGTTGGCGTGATGATGTATCGTAACCTTGACGGGCAACAATAATTCCAACCCTAGGATGAGATGTGTATACTTTCAGTGAAGCTAACCGTTCCTCCTGAGTCGTTGGACGTTGACGGAGAATCGATGACGCTTGTTTGGTCAGTACCAGACAAGGACGGCTCTTTTCTTGGCTTCATCGTAGTGAGGAAGTTTTTCTACAAGCTGGAATACAAGAGGCATTGCGCGCCCGACGAAGATTGGGAGGTATATATGTTCTTTTTTTATTCAGTTTTAGTGATATGAAGAGACGCTTGGAGGTACGGATAGCATACACAGTATACTCATATTGAAATAAACCCGAATATTTTCAGAAGACACTCGTCAGGGGTATAATCGCCAGCGAATAGTACAAAATTGAAAAGAACATTGTATATCAACAAGCATATACCACCGTACTATAGTTGCTGACGATTACCTCTCACGAGTGGCAAATATTCATGTTTATTGCGATATGAATATACTGTTCAATTACTTATATATTAGCTGTAAAATATCAGCCTCAAAAGTAGGATGAATGACTATTAGGTGTTTCATAGCGACTTATACGAAGCATTCCTGCAGCCTATTATGACAAGAGTATATATAGCCAATGGTTTTAAATCATCTGAGTAATAGCTTACATGAGTGACAGAATAGTGATTCTTTTTAGTGACACATTTTGAAGTGCTGTTTATCGTTTGAGTGTTGAACCTACCCGCTAACCACAATCCCTAACCATATCTCCCAAGCCCAACCCTAATCCAGTATAACCCATCGCCTAACCTTAACCCATCATTGGTATTGTCACTTAAATGAAGTGTCATTCACATGATGTCTAATATTAGAATTATTTTTCACGCAAATAACGCCCCTTCCATTTGTCACTCCATTAAGCGTTTACCAAACCCAACGACATAGCTTTATATATCTATGGCCAAATCTGGTATAGATTTATATAATATTATAATACCTATTAATTTGTGTTACGAATACTCAAATTCCATAGCATCACATGGGCGTATTCTCTACGCAGGTATTCTATCGGGGATTCGAAAGGCATGCGCATTTCCCAGAGCTAAAGTCCGGGGCATCTTATGATTTTCGAGCGTTTGCGTCGCTTCGGCGTAAATCAGATGTCGAAAGCAGCTCGGAGGAGTCAATTGAGTCGGAATGGTCTATGCCTTCAGCTGTGCTCGTGTACGTAGCGGTCGCGCCGCTTGGTAGTCAGGAAGGTAACGCATCAAGTTATAAGAAGATTTTTGTTGCATATATCTCGGAATTGGGAATTCAATTCAACTTCCAAGTTTTGAAAAATCAGTAATTCTAATTCTAATGGAATTTGGAAAAGCTGAACATTTCTAGTTGTTCAAGTTCAGTCAGTTAAACCTATCGATGACAAAAACATCAATGTTTCTTTTTACAGATGACACATATACAATTTCAGACTGCAATATTATGAAAGGTAAATTTTCTACTCCACGTTTTCATGTTTTATAGCTGTATTTTCATTATTTGAATTAGCTATGTCCCACAAAATATCGAATACGTAACATGGTAATCAAATGATCCCCAATAGGTTTTTGCATAGATTGCGTAGAAACCATTCCTAACGACAATCATATCTCAACTTACAGCAAACGATATTCCTATCGAATCACGGATATCTCGGCATCCGCATCGTTACGTCACCGTTGTCGCTATTGTGACGGCGTGTGTGACAGTTCTGGTGGCTTCCATCATCTTGTTGGGATACGTTCTATACTGGAAGGGCTATTGCTGCTTTGAAGTGAAGTTTATCAAACCTAACGCCTTGATTAAAATCGATGCCGACTTAGAGCCAAGTCACGACCAAGACAAGGAATCATGGGTGAGTTTAGATGTCTGTGTCCTGTGAGTAGATAGCTAATGCTGGTTGCAGGATTTCGAATTAGAGAGAGTATATCAATTATATCTATCGGTAAAGGAGCGCAAAGTAATTAACGTTGGTCATCAAGTAGAATTAGAAGCATAATAGAAGTGAATCGCTAGTAATTTACAACCGAGTCATCATAACTACATCAAGTAGAAGTATAAAATGGAATATCTGAATAGTTCTCTAGTATGACGTTTCCAAGAATAGATTTGGTCAAGGGGGCGTATACCTTCAGCAATTGATAGAAGGTTTCTACTTCCGAAATGGAGAAGTACAACTTGGCGATTAACGCATAAAAAAGAACAAAGACACACAAAAATAGATTGAATTTACGAAAACAAATTCAGTTACCGTAATAGATGAGTTGAGATGAGTTATTTCGCTTCGTTGTGACAATTACACACATACATGTGATACAAATATACCCAAAACTACTTTTTACATTACAAAATTGAGAATGTAAGAAGGTATTAGTTCTGCAATAACAGCGGTGAAGTGGAATTGGTACTCTTCGAAAAACGTAACTACTTGAGTATGTAGGGTAGAGGTATATATAATAAACCTACTAGGAGGGGTTCGTTACTGAACTGCTCTGCCAATGTCTACTCTGAGGGTAGTCATAATTTTCTGTGTTCAGGTAGTCTGCAAAATCCAATTCCAGCAACTCAATTTCAGAATAACAAACCCTCAAATCAAATCGCGGAAAAAGTCTACCCGGTAACGCTGAACAACGAATTCGAATGGATCGTGGACGAGCTCTGGCAAAAACCAAAGAGTCAATTCACCATCGCAATCCCGAACGAAATTCCTGACAATGATCTCAGGCAGAACATCGTGCGATCTTTCCACGGCATCGATGGCAAAGAAAACTCGCCCTGCGACGAAACGCGCTTCACAGTCTCAGCGGAAGAGATCGACAGTGACTTAATCAAGTCAAAGATGAAGCAAAGACAGGAGTTCGTGTCGAAAGACAGCTTGAATTCGATTCAGTACATGAAACTTGTCGAAAATCACACTGCGATGCCACCCTATCTGCTAACCGATTCGGAAGAAAAAGATCTATCGATTGGGAGCAGTGACAGGTGAGGCACCAAGTCATTATATGAGATCTTTTATTCCGAGGTGGTCAGTATAGCAAAAGTACTTCAACATTTTTCAGGATACTCGATTGGGGTTTGCCTATACATGCATTTCTTTACTTAAGGGGCTAGGCTACCCCAGAAAAGGAAAAAAAATCAAATTTTTTTTATTGTTGATATTTGTTGTATTAGATGTCATCTTTCATATACCCAAGTATTATAATGATTGAATTCACCTAAGTGTCACAAATTGACTTTTTTCATGAGACTATGTAGTCAATCTCCCCCCATAATTGTGAACACGGCCACAACCACCGCGAATATCCGAGCCCTTATTACCTACACACGTCGCTGTCGATCTAGTGCTTTTAAGGATATCTATGGTGTAATCAACGATGCGTTACAACAGATCAAAACAAACGGTATGCCGGTCTCAGCACTTTGCAGCTGGTGGTTCGTAGGTTCTCAGTGACTGGGTTTAGTGACTGGTTTTTGTCAATCAAAGCTGATATTGATCACTGTTAGAGGCTGGATTGGAGTGTCACATCCATCACAGTGTTATTTGATGTGTCATGGCATTTGTAAAGACATGCAATTGATCACGGAATCGGATTTTGTTCGAGCCGTTCACCATTTTATGGTCGACTATTGAGCGACTACTTCAAAATGGGGGAAATCAAGGTGGGAAATGGGAAGTCAAAGAATGGAAATCTACTCATTCAGATCTGTGAACGAATGGAAAGGGCTGTCAAAAGCAGAAAACATGGCAATACAGAAGGAAAATATAGCATCCTGGCGCTTTTTAGACTATTAATTGTGTGAAATTTTGGATTTTCAGACTGATAATGTGACTTTTACATGTTACGAAACTAAAGTGGCTTTTTCTCAAAATTTTCTATTTTTCGAACCTTGAAAGTTATGAATCATTTTTGAGGCAGTAAAAATCGTCCAATCAACTTGAAAATGTGCAGGTATATGTATCTTAGGATGCTTCTCCGGATGAAACTGTTGATTTTATTTTATAAGTGAAGGGTCCCTCCCTTTAGGTTCAACTAACTCAAAAATTTGCAAAAAATTTAATTTTTTTCTAATTTTCAGATTTTTTTTCCAGAGAATAACCCTTGTTGAAAAAAAAAGAGTTTCATCCGGAAATTTGGGGTAATTTGAATGTATTATAAGCAACAAGAAAAAAGTTCACTCAAAAATTTTGCCAGAAAAAAATTCACAAAAAAATAGTTTGAAAAATCATAAAATCGGATGAAAGTCAAAAAATCGTTGACCATTTTCCACCAAATTTTCACCAAAGTTTGAATGTCCTACACAGCACCTTGTGTCAAAATTTCAGAAAGATTGCTTCATTAGTATCGAAATTATGGTTATATGACTGATTTCCCGATTCGAGGGGTAGCCTAGCCCCTTGTGATTCTGTTTTTACACTAATTTGAATTCTACTTCACATCTTCTTTGACATTTTACACTTAGGATTATACTTACATCACTGATTTTAGGGGAGCTGTCTCATAACACTGGTGGTACCACGGTAATTCAACATATTTTCGAAAATTGCACGCATTTGTAGTGTCATTTAGTCATTTACGTTGATCGCGAAGAAACACGCAGTAAACCCCTTGGATTACCTACTAAAAGTAAGCGACCGCTCGACTAAATCTACATATTGACACTTCGTACTTGACCAGTATACTTTTAAATCCCGTAAAGTAGCTTTGACGTGTCTTGTAAATCGCCACTGATGCATGTAACTGAGGAGAAATTGGCAACGTTACTTCTACTTCTAAGCGAGAACAAACGCTGACTACTTTGACCACCCGCGCTTGTCTTTGACTGAGTGTAAAATTTTAATGCGTATAGGGATGTCTTTAATTAAATCGAATGTGCTAGCCCATAACGTTATTAATCCTAAATATTTCGAATGTAAAAGTATATTCCCTTTTCGCAGCATCGATACGGAGTACGTAATGGAGTATACCACAGTATCGAGCTCGGCACCAATGGAAATGGCTGTTCGTTCTCTGGAAGAAAATCCACACTGCGTTGAGTTTCGAAGCAAAACAGCCGTCGATAAATCACAGTTCGCGAGCGATAACCTCATCCCCGATTATGTGATACAAGCGTCCGTGTCTTACGACGATTTTGCAGACACTATGACTTCATTTCTGCATAGACTCACTCAAGCCGAGGCCTGGAAAGATAACTTGACTGAAGACGACAGTACTCACGAAATGACCGCTTCACCTTTAGAGGGCGACACAATTTCCAGAGGGCGCGCGAAACATTGTAGTTCTGTATCCGCCGCCAATCGGATAACGAGACACGATTGCTGTGCGTCGAATCAGGCAGAAACAACATCGAAAACGAGAGAAAATCACAGAACGACGCAGCTGAACAGAAGCGGTTCTGCTTCTTTACCATCCATTGATTCTGGCTACAGTGCCGAAACCCCGGACAGTTCACTCACTGTTGCTGTCGCGAATTGATGTTTCCCTTTTCGTACAAGGTTGTCACGAAAATGAGTAGCTATCAAGCCACGGAGTTGGCGGAATAGGGCCCGAAAATTGTGTCAACAAAGTCCTCGACATACTGTGACATTGTCAACGAACGGGAATCTGCTGCCTTACGCCGTAACGTCAGGCAAGGAACTTGAATGACATGTCCTCATAACTATGGCTGGGCAAAGCGATTCGCGTACTGTAATCCGAGTCGAGTTTTGGAGTAATGAAAAATACGCATTTCGCAGTAAGAGTTTTATTATCAACACAAAATATAGTTTCAATACTTCATCCCACTGGGGAAGCCTGGAAACCTGTGTTGGTTGTAACTCGGCATCCGAAACATATCGTACAGGCAAACGAACAATCGACCATTCATGCAAACGACATTTCTGGGAAGTACTGACTGCTGATCGGTCCCAGGTATTTGAATAATGCGCTATGCCTATGAAATAGTCAGCACCATCAAGACATACAAATTATTTTCCATTGCGTGTAGCCTGCATTATTTTCCTTCTGGTCGCAAAAAGGTGCATTTTTAAAACTTTCCAGGTCGTGTTTTACTGTTACTGATACTATACTGACTCAAATCTTAATACTCAGCTCTCAATCAAATTACCCAGGCACTCGATTTTCCCATCTTTTATCACGAGGAATGAAAGTCCATAGAATGCTCTATTGCCATTTTAAGATCATTCTCGTGTTTTCTTGATTCGGTGGACACTGGACATTATAACAATGTGGAGGGGCCAGCAAGCTCTCGTTCAGCCCATTGGTGCTTACTCCATTTCACCGAAGGAATGTCTGTTTTTCCGGAAGTAATTCGTGGCAAGGCAAAGTCGACTTCGGTCACAACTGATCGCAGATACCGACAACTTTATTGTTACGAAAAAGTGTTTTTAACGTGATATCGTTAATTTTTTTTTAACCATAGTCGCTTGGCCTACATACAATACCTTCCTATAACATCGCCGATATATGCCACGCACGATGTCAACCGCTCTAAACTTTCCAATTACAATTGGCCGGTAGGAGCAGCAGACTCCTAACAAATAAAATTTCTGTTACATATATTATAGCTCTCGTCAATTGGTTTATGAACACGTGTGGTTTTTTTGTTATTTTTTCGATATATTTAAATGTTTTGTTCATTCTTATCAATGCTCCATCCCATTGCTTGGAAATACACGCTTTGAAAAATTAGGCCAACGGGACCCAGAGTCAGTCTATTGTTGATGAGTTGTCTCAGAGATTGGGCATCGGGCAAACGTCGAACCTATCGAAGCGTGGATATTCGGAGGTCAAGTGGTGTGCACGGATACAGTTATAGTTATCTATAGCTAGAAACTCAGGATGATTGATTCTACCATTATTCCGAGCGGCGACATTCCTCAGTACCAACGTAAATTCATTTCTCAAACAAGGCTTAGTAATTCAGCGGTAAGTCAACACTAGAATGTTGTGATGTCATGTTATGTTGCTGAGGGCCGGATATGCTCAAAGTAACCGCGACCTTGCTGAACATTTAATAACCTGAGTAGCAAGAGAGTGAGAGAGATCTATTGATTTGTCTACGACAGTGGTTCTTAACCTTTTTTCTTCCAGCGCCCCCTTTCAAAAATTATCGTGCTCCAGCGCCCCCCAACTTCATATTGTAAGGAATGTAATAAAGACAATGAGTAATAGGGAGGGCCGTAATAGCACTTCGTCAACCCCCCTAAAAACGATTGCCTTGCGCACCCATAGCGTGATAAACCGAACTTCTGAGGGCTTCGCCCCCACGAACCCCATATCGTGATTTTGATGGTCAGCAAAGTTTGTGTGGCCTGGTCGCC